>CAMOHE010040388.1:0-10577 GCA_946598075.1 Artocarpus hirsutus | reverse complement strand
GATATACATGAAGTTAGATTAGAGTAGGTACAATTTGTAAATAGGTTTTTGCTTTTTAGATAGGTACACGTCATACTAGATTAACAAAGTGCTCAAAATAGCTCAAGTGTAAACAGATCTTGTAAATACAAATTAATATTTGATTATACAACAATTATTATATGTAATTAGGGCCTTGATGTAATGGATAACATACGGGACTGGCCATCCCGTAGGAAATTGAAATTGCAGGGAAATTTTTTTTTTGGAAAATACCAAATTTCCACGACGGTTTTCCACAAAAACCGTCGTGGAAGATCAGTCTTCCATGACGGTTTTTTGGAAAACCGTCGTGGAAACCTAGCCTTCCACGACGGTTTTTGTGGCAAACCGTCGTGGAAGCTCTACCTTCCACGACAGTTTTTCACAAAAACCGTCGTGGAAGCTCGACGGTTTCAGCCTCCCACAAACGGTTTTTCACGAAAACCATCGTGGAAGGCAGAGCTTCCACGACGGTTTTACTAAAAAACTGTCGTGGAAAATTACACTTCCACTCACCACACGCGCCAATTATTCTATTACACGACAGTAAAAAACCGTCGTGAAAAGTAGATCTTATTCCACGACAGAGGTTGCCACGACGGTTTTTTGATCGTCATGGAATCCATATTTTGTACTAGTGTCATTCTCTCATTTCAAGCTCTTTTGTACATGCCTTGGGATTAGAAATAGAAGAATTTGATGAACCCTTAGTTATAGCTTCACCCGTGGGCCGGGTGTGTATGAATAGTATTTGTAAAGCTTGTAAAATAAAGATCGGGGATGAGATTTTGAAAAGTGATTTGATTGTAATCCCCATGAGATCCTATGATGTAATCCTAAGGATGGATTGGTTATCTAGAAACAGTGCAGTAATGGACTGCCAACTTAGGAAAGTAACCCTAGTGTCCGATAAGGGAACGGTGATCACTTACCAGGGTGGTGGTGATCGATTGATGAGTGAGCGTCTCGTAAGCGCTTGTTTCAGAGGGTGAAAGAACATAGCTTGCTATGCCATTCTTATGAATTTGGAAGGATAGCCCAATGTTTCGAGAGAACGTGCAGTGATTCTAGTGGTAGACGAATTTAAAGATGTCTTCTCCGAGGAGCTACCAGGATTGCCACCGCATCGGGAAATCAAGTTTGGTATTGAATTATTTTCAGGAACAGCACCGATTTCTATAGCACCTTACCAGATGGTGTCGGCAGAGATGAAAGAACTCAGGAAGCAACTTTAGCATCTTGCTGATAAAGGATACATTCGGAATAGCACATCACCGTGGGGAGCACCGGTTTTGTTTGCAAAGAAGCATGATGGGACTCTCAGATTATGCATAGATTATCGATAGTTGAATCGGGTCACAGTGAAGAACAAGTATCCTCTACCCAGGATCGATGAGTTATTTGATCAATTGGGAGGTTCGCGGTACTTTTCAAAGATAGACTTGAGGTCAGGATATCATCAACTCAGGGTTAAGGAAGAAGACATTCCTAAGACAGCTTTCAGGACTCGGTATGGATATTTTGAATTCTTGGTGATGTTGTTTGAATTAACGAATGCTCTGGCAGCCTTCATGGCTTTGATGAACAGGATATTCAGGCCTTACTTAGATCAGTTTGTGATTGTGTTCATCGATGACATCCTGGTTTATTCTAAGACTTGGGAGGAGCATAGCATCATCTCAACATCGTGCTTCAGACTCTGCGGGAGCATCAGTTGTATGCCAAGAAGGAAAAGTGTGAGTTTTGGTTAACAGAGGTAAAATTCCTGGGTCATGTCATCTCCAAGCATGGTATCTCAGTGGATCCATCAAAGATAGAAGCCATAGTCGATTGGAAACGACTGAGGAATATGGCAGAGATCTGCAGCTTCTTGGGACTTGCAGGATATTACAGGAAATTTGTGAAAGACTTTTCGAAGATAGCAGCACCGTTGACAAGGTTGATCAGAAAAAATGTTAGGTTTGAGTGGAACGAAGAATGTGAGTTTGTTTTCAAGAATTGAAGAATCGGTTGACTTCAGCACCAGTGTTGATCATCCCCAATAGCGATGAGCTGTACGAAGTTTATACGGATGCTTCAGGGCGTGGACTTGGGTGTGTGTTGATGCAACATGGACGTGTGGTAGCATATGGATCGAGACAGTTACGACCTCACAAGCGAAACTACCCTACTCACAATTTGGAGCTTGCAGCAGTGATTCATGCGCTGAAATCTGGAGACGTTATCTGTACGGGGCGACATTTCAGGTTTTCTCCGACCATAAGAGTTTGAGGTATTTGTTTACTCAAAGGGATTTAAACTTGAGGCAGCGAACATGGATGGAATACATGGAGGATTATGATTTCGCACCGCAGTATCATCCCGGAAAGGCTAAAGTAGTCGCAGATGTGCTCAGTCGAAAGTCTTCAGGGATTCTCGCTTGTTTGGCTCTTGAAGACTGGAAGAGGAATGCAATAGTGAGTGAGTTCGGGCTACAGTATCATGAAGACTACGATCGCATTGCGGGTTGCCACATGGAGACGACCCTAGCTATTATTCAGATGGTGAAGCAAAATCAATGGCAAGACCAGCATCTTCAAGGAATTTGGATGCGAATTCAGAACGAAGAGCAGTTCGAAGAATAGATGATGCATATAGATGGATCGTTGTACTTCAGGGAGCGTCTAGCAGTTTCAGCAATTGCAGAAGTAACGAAGACCATCATGGACGAAGCTCATAAGTCTTAGTTCGTCATTCATTCAGGGAGCACAAAGATGTACCGTGATCTAAAGAGGCAGTATTAGTGGAGAGGTATAAAGAAGGATATCCGGGAGTACGTGGCCAAATGTACGACTTGTCTTCAGGTGAAAGCAGAGCATCAGAAGCCTACAGGTCAGCTTCAACCGCTTCCTATTCTAGGGTGGAAATGGGAACACGTGACAATGGGTTTTCTTACCGGATTGTCGAGGACGGAGCAGCGGCATGATGCGATTTGGGTCATGGTCGACAGGTTAACGAAGTCAGCTCATTTCATTCTGTTCAGATTGACATGCTCGAGGAGGACTCTTGGGGAATTGTATCTGTAGAACATAGTAAGATTGCATGGAGTTCCTTTGTCCACACATCAGATAGGGATACCAGGTTTAATGCCAAGTACTGGAGGAGCTTCTAGGAGGCTATGGGCACAGATTTGAACTTCAGCACAATGTTTCATCCTCAGACCGATGGGCAATCTGAGTGAGTCATCCATATTCTCGAAGACATGTTACGTGCTTGTGCATTGGATTTTGGCGGGAACTAGAAGAATTGTCTACATCTGGCAGAGTTCGCATACAACAATAGTTATTAATCGAGTATTGGTATGGCACCGTTCGAAGCGCTATATGGACGACCGTGTCGATCGCCGGTATGTTAGACTGAACCAAAAGATATAGTTATTCTTGGGCCAGATGAGATTTGCGATAGCAATGAAAAGATTATCGTGATTCGAGATCGACTGAAAGCAGCCCAGAGTCGGCAGAAGAGTTACGCAGATAGGAGACATCAACCCTAGGAATTCGAAGTTGGAGACTTTGTACTCTTGAAGGTATCGCCTCGCAAAGGCATTTTGCGATTCAGAGTAAAAGGAAAACTTGCGCCAAGATATGTCAAACCGTTTGAGATTACCCAACGTGTTGGTGTGGTTGCTTATCGACTCAACCTTCCTTCAGAACTTTTGCATGTTCACGACATATTTCATGTGTCGATGCTTCGAAAGTGTCCACCTGAGCAGGATAAGATCGTTTCATTCAAGGATGTACAGATTCAGGAAGACACGGCGTATGAAGAAATGTTAATCCAGATTATCGACCGTAAAGTGATTAGCTTGCGCCGTCATGAGATCTCGTTAGTTAAGGTCGTGTGGCAACATCACGAGGTTGATGAAGCCACTTGGGAATTAGAGTCAAGTATGCGGGAGTTGTATCCGCATTTGTTTTATTTTTGAGCCGATTTATAAATTTCGAGGACAAAATTTCTTTTAGGGGTGGAGAGTTGTAACACCTCAAAATTTATTAAGTGTTATTAGAATGTAAAATGATGGATTAGTATGCCATAATGAATATTTTGTGTTTAATTTGATCATTTTGTGAAATTTTAAAATTTATGTTATTTTTATTCTTTTGATGATTTTTAATTACTTTGAATTATTTTAATTGCTATTTAAATTTTGGAACAACACAATTTGTCAAATGCCAAGTAGCTTTTATTTGAAACCAGTGTGTTGTTACACACAGTTTTGTGCTACTAATTTTCTCTCTCTTCCTCTATTTATCTCACACTCTCTCTCTCTTTCACTCATTTTCCCTCTCCTCTCTCTCTCTTGCCCGTGTCTCTCTCATTCTCTCTCTCTCTCTCTCGGTTTCACTCTCTCTCTCTCTCATTCTCTCTCTAAATTTTTGAAACAAAATTTGATTTCAAGCTTCAGGATTGTAGATTGAAGGCTCGGGAACACGATTGAGCAACCATAAACTCGATTCAAAGCTTTGATTCAAGGTTAGTTTCTAAATTTCAAAACTTTTTACATTTTTTTTAATTTTTCTTGCATTTTGAAATTTGAGCTTTTCTAAGCTTAGAAATCAGTCAATCTAGGTTAGATGAACTTAGAATGAGTAGAATACAAACTTTGTTTTTTCAAAAACAGATTTAAAACAAGATTTTTCATTTTTCTCCAATTATTCTCATTTTCAGATTTTTCCAAAAATTTTGTTTAAAACTTGTTTTAATGCATTAAAAAGTAATCTACTATGTTTTTCTATCAATTATGATCGTTACCCATGCCTGAGAACTAAGAAAACATGTTAGGATTGAAGATTTGGGCTCGGGGAGGCCGAGACCCGTGCTTGGAAAATTCTAAAATTTTTTCAGATCGGCAGGCCGGATTCAAGTGTTCGGTAGGTCGGATTCATCCGACCGGAAAGTCGAATCTAGAAAAGTTTGACCGACCAAACTTGGACCTCCAGCAGGCCGAACTGCGTAGTTCGGCCGGCCGAACTAGTGCAACCGGCAGGCCGACCGAGCATGATGAAATTTTGTGATTTTTCACCCGTTTTCACTATTTTGAACCCCGATTGAAATTTCAACTTATAAAATGATTTATAAACCTAAATGGCACATTAGGATACCATGAGATGATTTAGTAACATAGGGGATATCATGCTAGATACTAATAGACCTAGTTTTCATTTAAGGTTATGCATGGATCCACGGAGCTAACGTATAGCGGATCGGGATTACGGTGTGGGACACCGACACGAGTATCAAGGTAGGACTTCTACCCCTCATTTGGTAGCTAGTTTTAAATATTTTGGCCTCAAAGGAATTTTTAACAAAAAGGTTTTCAAATGATTGGTTGAAAATATATTCTTATTTACTGATTTCATAAATGGTAGATTTAGGCGATTTTTCATAATAAACCTCATAATAAATGTAAATGATTATGTTTGGTAAAAGGAGATTTTAATAATCATGAAAAGATATATATATATATATATATATGTATATGTATATTTTGGGGCATGATGCCATATCAGAGATCAGGTCGTATAGTGTGCGACCTTGGGGGCAGGTCTCGAAACCCAACTAGGCCACTATAGTGGTGAAATACATATGGTTTGTCCAGGAAAAGAAAATGGTATTTTTCTGGTCGACCTATTTAAACTGCTTTGGTAAGACAAAGCTTTTATTAAATTTTCATCTACTTATTTATTTACTGTAGTTCGTTTTCTATGTATTTATTTGATTAATGAAATTTCTTTTAAAGTTAAATATTTTCAAATTATAGTCCAACTGAGAATTTCGCTTACGTTTTATTTGTTTTAAAATCTTACCCCCATAGGTGGATATCAGCTTAGGATCGGAGAAGAGTCCACTAACCGGATTTGCGATCAGTAGAAGATTTGGGTAGGTTGTAGTACAATAATTCAAGGCATGTAAAATTTTAACTTTCTCTTTTATTTGGGTATGTATTTATTTGATTAATGAAATTTCTTTTAAAGTTAAATATTTTCAAATTATAGTCCAACTGAGCATTTCGCTCACATTTTATTTGTTTTAAAATCTTACCCCCATAGGTGGATATTAGCTTAGGATCGGAGAAAAGTCCGCTGACCGGACTTGCGATCAGTAGAAGATTTGGGTAGGTTGTAGTACAACAATTCAAGGCGTGTAAAATTTTAACTTTCTCTTTTATTTTGGACTGTGGTTGTATTGTAATATTGTCAGTACTGATGTGTGTACAAGATGTGGGTTAGTGGAACCCATTCTCGTCACACCTTATATTTTTATTATTTTTATTATTATTTCTTATTGTTTATTTTATTATTTCATTTGTTCAAATATTATAACTGTTTACTTTAAATAAACGATTTTAAAATTATCACATTTTTACTAATAAAATTGATTCTAAAACCTAATTTTTAACTAAATCCTTATTAAATTAACTTAATTAATCCACTACGTCACCTCCGGTACTCCAGGGCGTTACCGAGCATGTCTTTATGTAGCAACATAAAGGAATTTTTGGTTTCACGTACTTTCAACTAATAGTTGTCAAGGAGATTCAGTAATGGGGAACAATACTGAATTCTATAACAACACAGGGTATGAATTACAAAAGGTTTAATGGTTTAGATTAAAAATGCACCAAAACAGTTATAGTATAGGTTGCATATGATTAGACACACATGAATGATGAAGCCAACAATCTTTTTTGTTCTGTTTTTAGTTCCTGCATCATCGGTCACACATTCAGCAACTCCATCAAAATTCTCTATTAGAACTCCAACAGACTCAGTTCTACTCCACCAAACTCTCCTATATCGTTGAAATAGTAATTTTTTGAAATCAAATAATTATTTGAACCCTTCCTGTTTGTTCTTGGGCTGAAAGATATCCTCAACACTTGTTTCAATGGAATTAATGCTTTATCAGGTCCCCTCTCTGTTTTTTTTTTTGGCTCATGTATACGTATATTCTGTCACAAAATCCCCGTTTTCAAAAACAACCCATTGTGGAAATTGTTGCCCCAAATTCTTGATTTAAGTGATAACAAGCGTGTTAAAATGTGTAAATTATTGTCTTTTATGGTTTTGCTTCTTATACAAGACTCTAAAAGTTTTATTATAGTAGCTATAATACGTCAAACTTTTTTTAAATAGTGAAATGTAGATCATGTTGCAAGAATATCTTTTAAAATTAATCTTATCCATTTTCAGGCGTGGGAGTATCATCAATTCCATATGCATTTAGCACATCAATTCGTTCTGTTTTTCACTGTTCAAATGTTGACAAATTCGGATCACATTGATACTTTTTCTTCAATTTTTCAACGCAAGATACATCTCAGCACTGTGCGAATTTAAGCTTGAGATCAGGTGTGATGCGACAGCTTACAGTACTAAAACGAACAACATCTGAGCTATTTTTACGTAATCCACTAGTCAGTAAGCGAGCTTTGGATTGGGCCCAGGTGGGACCGAGCGAGACAGTCATTAGATTGGTCTTCTTATGTGGATCGGACGGCTCAAAGGACGGCTAAACATAAGCACGACTGCACAAGATTTGACGCGTCTGAGATTCCCCTGACTGACTCTGGCGGCTTTGTCGACGCGTGTGGCACACACGCCAATAAGATTGCGATGCGTGGATTGCAGGTTGAAACGCGACTGACGTAGCAGCCAACGCAAGGACACTCGTCACTCCCTTGGACGGTCACGATCATTTGGACTATTCATCCAAGGGCCAAAAATTCACCACGTGTCTTCCATAACCACAATTCGATTTAAATGATTTTTAAGGCCTTTGTTATCCCATTTTGTCCTTTTTGCTCCGTCTTACTTCGTTTTTCTCCGAATTTCAAATCTAAAATTCACAAACGCACTCAAATTAATTATTAAAAATATTTATTTTACATTAAAATACATAAAATTAATTACAAATTTTTAAATTTTTAGTCTCTTTTTATTTGACACAGATATAATTTTTATGACTAGAAAATATTTTTTAAAATTACTAAAAATGTAATAAAACATATTTACAAACTTAAAACACGCTATCAAATACATTAAGATTTAAAATAAAATCACATAACATTATTTTTACGGTTTTAATTATTTATAGACTAAACGTGCGATTAACACTTCAAAACGACTCTAAAAATTGCTAAAAATATTTTAAACATAAAAACACACTAAAAACACTTTTTTAAAAACATTTTCACACTAAGACACTAAAACACTGTTTATCACTAAATTGCTATAATTGAGGAGTTTTATGAGAAATATTAATGCAAAACGATTGATTTCAATGTTAAGAAAAGAGCATTTTCTAAGTCTCATTAGGCTGGCCCGACACAGTCCATGAAAAATCATGGGCTGGGCAGGGTCGGGCTTGGGCCAGGCCAGGTCGGGCCTGCACGTTTAGGCCCATCATGGGCCAGCCTATCCCAGCCCGTGTAAGGCCATATAGGCCTACAAAGGGCTAGCCCACCAAGGCTCATTATGGTCTAATTTCATTTATAATGTTTTTTGTAGTAATTATGTACATATCTTATGTATAATTATCTTGATTGTACTCTTTTTTCTTTATCAAAATTCTGTCCCATTGGGTTTTCCTTAAAAAGGTTTTTAATGAGGCAATCGTAAATTAAATATCCCTGTTCATATTTTCATTAACTATTCAAACTTTTATATTTGTTAACTTGTTTAAAAATTCAAAAATAAAAAATAAAAAATAAAAATTACATGCTTAGATAGGCTGGTTCATCAAAACCTACGATGGGCCAAAATAGGCCTGCCCTTCTTAACTCGTAAATAGGCCCAAATTGGCTAGTCTATTCTAGGCCCACGACACGACCTGGCCCACGTAAAATTAACCTATGGGCTGGACTGGACCGAGGTAATTTTAATATGGGCCGGCTCAACCCAGCCCAGCCCACGGCCTGTGTGGGCCTAAGAAGAACGGACTAGGCTGGGCCAAGCTAGCCCATTCTTACATCTCTATTTTCTATTAATTTTGAAGGAAGGAATAACCCCTTTTCGTGTTGGAGAAATTTAAGAAAACTGGGCGTCGTTTGTTGATTTTTTTAATTTAATTTTATTCCTTGTTATTATTATTTTTATTATTTCAAACCAAAGCAAAAAGCGAAACCCAGA
This sequence comes from Artocarpus hirsutus, assembly GCA_946598075.1. NCBI lineage: Eukaryota > Viridiplantae > Streptophyta > Magnoliopsida > Rosales > Moraceae > Artocarpus > Artocarpus hirsutus. The sequence continues at coordinate 1,386 of CAMOHE010040388.1, read as the reverse complement.
GATTCTACGAAAAATGGTTCCCCCATTCTCATATTGTGTGTTTTGTAATTAATTATATAATATTTCTCTTAACATTTTTATTTATTTAATTTTCTTTCTGTGGGACCACGTGCACACAATTTCCCCGCCTTTTAATGCAGCCTCTCTTTTTAACGGTGTGGTCGTTAATCGTGTGGTCTCACTGCCGACCTGCTAAAGATCTTACCCTTGCCTGTATGCCATCATGCATGTCGCCTATGTATTGTAGTTTTGGTTTTTGAGTTTCTTAATTCCTCTAATTACTTGAAGATCATCCATCATGTTTGATAAGACTTTGGTAATACCAAATAAGTTTTGTTTTAGACAATAAACTTGTAAAATCTTAAACTGTTCATGACACAGATAAACTTACTAAGTTTGAAACAACCTTAGTAATAATTTCAAGAAATCTTTTTTGATGTGAAAGATCAATCAAACTTGCATCCATTAAACATATTTAGAATTTCCAAAAGGATCTCACAATCTAAATATGGTGCCAATTATAGACAAAACACCACATGCAAATAGAAAATAGTTTCTATTGAATATGTAGAATACCATTTTACCAAGACCACCACAAAATAATCTCTAAGAAGCATATAAACAATTAATTTTAGAAACTACCGCAAAGAACTAGAACACTTTTTATTTACTGCAAGACAAAAACATTCAATTTCTCACACTCTTTATTTCTATACTTCTCTACTGGACTATACGAAGCACTCTAAACGACACTAAGGCTTATTGCCTTTTGTTCTATTGTGCTCAAATCCAAAAGAGAAGGCATCTATTTATACCGGAAATGGGTAAATAGAAAAATCTTTTTTACTTTTATTAGATTAAAACTTTATTACTTATAAAATTATAAAATTATAGATTTTACTCTAATGTGTAATATTTTTAGATTAAATTTTACTGTTTTATTAATTATAGGCTATAACCAAACGAGGTGAAATAGGTTTGTATGGGTAAATAATGGCCACGTACAGCAAACCTTCTTTGATTCAGAACCGCACGTGTGCTTGCAAAAACGTAAGCAATGACATAATTTAGTTCATGGGCTTGGGCTTTATTTGCGCCGAAAGCAGCTGTTGATCAACAAAAATTAACTCATTTTTTTCTGTGGCTATAAATTAATCACAAACTTAAAACTGCTATCCGAAAACGACAGGAAAAAAAAATCTAGATAGCTGCTGCACTCTTGCTTTCTTTAAAAAAATATAAAAATAAAAAAATAAATCATCAAAAGTCTATAACTGATCTAGCGATCAAAACATCAAGCTCAAACTGTTTCACTCATTTCCATCACCAATGTCAGGTGCTAGTACAGAAAGGTAGTTGACACTTTTGTTACACTGTTTCTGGTTT
>CAMOHE010040386.1:0-16208 GCA_946598075.1 Artocarpus hirsutus | reverse complement strand
TTTTATTCAAATAAAACATAGATTCATAGTAAAATAAGTCCTATAAGCTCAGATTAAACATTATCTAAGTTCAATGAAGCTCGGATTGCAAAATGCATAAAAGTTCAAAACAAAAATCAAAATTTTGGAGAGAGAGAGCTAACCTCAAATCAATGTTTTTGAAGAGGATTTCTAGCTTGAATCTCCGTCTCTTAACTTCAAATCAATGAGTTTAAAGCTTGAGAATGAAATTTTGCAAAGAAAATGGAGAGAAGGAGAAACGGGAATTAGAGAAAGAGAAAGACGAGAGAGAGAGAGGCTGGGCGTGAAAATGAAAAGGAAAGCAAGGGAAAAAGAAATAAGAAAAAGAAAAGAAAAGCCTTAAGGGCATTTTCGTAAATAAGAGAGAAATATGGGATAAAAATATCATTTTATATTTTTAAACCAAAAATCAAACTTTAAATATAACAAATACAATAAAATCTCCAAATAACTAAAATTAAAGACAAAATTTTACACAGACACACTTAATAATTAAGCTTAACATAACTAACCTCACTTTAAAATTCAAGGGCGTTACATCATGGCATGTATCCAAGGCTACCCGAGGATGATGTTATACCCTAAAGGGCAATCCATAATGAGAAAACTCGTCATCTTGTTTTCACTAGCTGTGTAAACTGGAAGTATGATTATCCCAATGGCTGTTGTCGATTCACCATTGAAACCTACCAATGACATGGCAGATTTCTCAACCTTTGCGTCATCGATTTCTATCTACTTCAACGATGAGAGTAATAAGATGTTGGCTGAGCTTCCATTATCAACCAATATTCTGACACTTTTGTAGTTCGTGATGTTGAGCTTCACAACGAAAGCATCGTCATGTGGAGTATCGAGCCTAAATGCCTCATCACTATGAAATGAAATAGTGTGCTCATCGTAATCATCAGTAATTGAACTAATTGTTGGTTGACTTGCTCTTCACTAGTGAGCCTTCATCTAATTAGCGGATTCTCCGCTGAGGACAAAGCCACCACAAATAGCTCTAATGACCTTCCTGACTGGTAGGGGTGATGGTGTCTTTTCGTGTGCTTATGGTTCCGACTTCCTCCCTCAGTCTCTGTCAAGGCCATAAACTTTCCTTCCCCATTTAGAAAGGTATTCCCTCAAATGCCCTTTCTTTAGCAATTCTACTATTTTAGATTGCAAAGCCTTGCAATCAACTGTCAAGGGTCTGTATCCTTATGAAACTCGTAATATTTTGTGTTGTCATGTGATCAACTTGTTGCCATCTTGTTTGATCACTTCACGTAGTTTTTTCCCTCGAGCTGTGTGATAAGTTCTATTGGGAATATGCTCAAGGCGTACTTTAGTGGCAACAATGTTCTACTCAGTCGCGTCTTCTTTTCTTTTCTTCTCCATTCCCTTTTTGGCGGCGTCTTTGTCTGTGCTCTTCAGTCTGTCCATGGCTTTTGCAGCCTCTGCCTTCATCTAACTTGGTCCCTGCTTTGGGCAAGTTCTGATTCGCATCGCTCATTCTCCTCTTCTAGTTCGATCCATCCTTTTGCTCTATTCAAAGCTTGCTAGATAGTCTGAGAGCAATCGGAGCACATGCTGTTCTTGAAAGAGGATTTATGCAAGAGTCCTCTCTTAAGTGCTTCTCGAGCTGTTCCATCTTTGAAATCTAAAATCATTAAGAGTTTCTTGCTGAATCTCTTAATATATGCTCATAGGGCCTCACCTAGATTCTGTACCACTGACCATAGATCTTTGGTTGTCTTGCCAATCTTAATGTGCACCGAGTAAGCTTTAACAATGAATTTGCTAAGTCCTCAAAGTTATTGATCGAGCCGGTGGGAAGATTACTAAACCATCAAAGAGCTGGCCCCTTAAAGCTCTATGCAAACACCTTACACATCATCTTATCAAGAATCGAGTCTAGAATAGTTGTAGCGCTAATCACATTCTCATGCTGCAACAGGTTTTGGATCGAAAGTTTTGTCAAACCAAGTGAATACAAGGTTTTCATACTTCGGTGATATGACTAAAGTGATCTTCCTCATGAACGGGGTATCTCAAATGTTCTTCGAGATGTCATCCAATGCTAGGGTCTTGCTTGTTGCTTTCAAAACTTTCTGGTCAATCTTCTCCTCCATGAGCCTAATGTTCTGTTCTAACATCTGCTTCATCATCTACCGAATTAACTCAAGAGTTAAAGTCTGTGTTGGAATTTCTTCAAATGGAATGGCTGATTCAACTGCTTTCTTAGGCTCATCTATTACATCATCTCGTCGAATGGATTCCACACAAGCATTCGCTATCATCGTAGTCACTGTCGCACTAGGCCTTGCTATGGCTATTGAAGCTGCTGCTATTGTTGTTGGTGTTGGAGTCGTAGCCGGTAGGCTACATCCTCCCAATGGGGCTGTAGGAGAACTACTATCTTCCTGGCTATGGCATCTAAAACTGCCACTATGCCGCTGTTGATACTAGGAATGTGGAATACCCATAGTACAAGTAGTAATAGGATTATCAAGCCATCTGTGAGTTTTGATAGCTGATTTGGCTCCTCAAAGCCAAATTCTCACAGCTAAGGTGCTCCAATCTTTTATCGTGCTCTTGAGAACGAGTTGCCTACTCTAGGAGCATTTTTTTTAGAGCCTTCACTTCTACGATATAGGCTTCCATTTGCTAGTTGGCTTGAAGAGTCATTTCATTCTCTTCAATTGGAACATCTAGAGTGTGTTGGATGTCAAAGTTGTCTGCCATTTGCAATTGAGCTAGAGATCCTAGAGTTGATGATCTGAAGGCACCACGGTGGGTGCCAAACTATAGATGGTGGATCTACAATCAAATATAAAAATACTAATTTGAATCGTTACAACTCTATTCAAGGAAATTGGGCCCTTAAATCACCATTAATTGGACCTATTAGCTCTTAAGTAAATGTGCTAGATTAAAGTGTAGCAGACAATAAACTAATGCTATAAAAATAAGAATGTTACAAGTAGGATTTATGGTAGTTCACTCTATTAAAAGAGCTACGTCCATTATATTTCACTAGAATATGGATTTTGTGTACAAATTACAAAAGAAAGGATGAGAAATTATTTTAGCAGAGTTTCTATATATTGTATTTTCTTTCTTTGTACAATGAAGCAACCATCTCCTTATATAGAGGATAAGGTGGAATTGTGGCTTCCAACCATCTGGCGGAGTGGGATAATGCACTAAAAGTAACTGCAGTAGTGGGACATGTATTGATCTGCGAGAAGCTATAAGAATCATGCCTCCCCACGTTTTGGTTCATGATTAGACATCTAAGTAACTATCAGTTCGTGCTGATAACTGTCAACTCGTGGCAATTGATTTGGTTGGATACTTAGAGAGAAGTCTAATTTACCCTCAAAGATCAATGCAATATGGACACAAGCAAGATCGAGCCAATCGAATGAAAGGAATTCAATTCGTACTTCCCATGTCAATTGACTCAACTCGATCTATTCGACCTGTATCACCATAATGGGCCGTCTAGGCCTATAGACAATTTGGGCCTAACCAAATTGTATCCCAACATGCATCTTGTAACGTTTCTTCTTTATTTCTTGTCATCTACTTGACTCTAATGAGCTATGGAACAATTCCGGCAAAGGGTATTTTTCTATTTCATAAGTTTTGAGGTCCGTTCAAAGCATTTTAATGAAAAATGACAATTTTTCCTTTGTCTAGTCTTTTAAGTTGTTTTGAACTCGTTTTAGTCATTAATTCACATTTACATATCATTTGAAGCTATATGGAAGTCTAAGGATCAGTTTCATGAAAAATCCATTTTGTCAAGTTTTTACAGCTTTGGACCGTAATATTAGAAAAATAACGATTTTGCCTCCAGGACTAAAACCAACGATTTTGCACTATAGGGTTTGGCTTTTTGTAAGGATTAAAACTCTCTAATTTAAGTTTCAAAATGTTTTCTTTTTAACACAAATTTCAAAATTTTGTGATTAAAAGCTCATAAAATTCATAACTCACAATTCGAGTAGTATTTTTATAAGTCGTCTGTGATTCTAACAGTTTCAACCAGTTCTATAACTTTTTTGTTTTAACTTTCCTTAAATTTGTTTTGTATAGGGGAGTTTTTGACTATTTTTCAAACCTACTAAATTTGAAATAATATTTTTAATTTAGTCCCTTTAGAATTTTATAAAACTTTGTTCATACAAGTTATTAACCCCACTATTTTGGGCAGATTCTGTATTTTGCTTAAAAAATAAATTAGCCTCTATAACCACCAAAATCCCCACTCTTTGAAATTACATCAAAACTTCGTTTAAAAACAAAGTTTTTCAAACTTTGATTTCAAAAGCTCAATCACTTATATTAAACTTCACAATCATACATAAAACACAACATGAATTCATGCCACAAAGTTCTTTTAACATGTATAGTCTATTTTTGGATAAATACAAGCCAACTTCCATGGAAAAAAATAATAAACTTTAAAGTAAAAGGTTTGGGCTTCTACCCAACTATTTTGCAAGCTTGTGCTCCTTCTCAGAAAGTCTTGATTTTGGCCAAAATTCCTTGACCTATGTCATAACCAAATCCTGCATTAAAAACCATAAAAATAACTCAATAGAAAATCACAAAATTTACATAGTAAAACTATGATTTTTATCTTGAAAAGTTGTTAACCTTGACTAACACTTCTTGAACTTGATCAAACCTTGATTGGAAGTTGTAATTTTTTTGAAAGATTTTAGAGGGAGAATGGGTAGTAGACCCAGTTTTGTGAGGAAGGAAATGAGATTTTTTTTTTCCAAGCTTTTAGAAAAACATGATGACAACTTTTCTTAAGTTTATCACTAGGCTTTTTACAATTTTGTAAACTTTGGGGCAAAAATTGAATATTGTAAAGTTGTCTCCTCCACTCGGTTGGAACCAGTACAAAAAAAGGGTGAAGTGGCCAATTTTATCATCTTTTATGAAAAGTGGGCGGGTTCTATAACCTTTTTTACACAGTGTAAATTTACAGTACATTGTATATTTCATATACTATCAGTCTAAAACTGTAGAGATATTTTCTTAAACTGTCTAGATATATATTGTTTTATTTGTTATGCTAAACAGTCCAGTTCCTAACACAGTAGTTCATCTATCTATGTTTACACAACTGACAATGTAATTGCACTGTACTGTATATTATTCATTTCTGTGTGTCTTTTTATACTATTTTCCAACAACTGTTAGACTGGACACAAAATCTTCATCAATTAATCTAACTTGTAAATGAAAAATTTCCATACTGTATAGAATTATGACATGATCTTTTACTTAAATTAATATTTTTTTAATAAATTTATGTCACAAAAATTATAATTAATATGACATAAATTTCATTTTAAGAGTACTTTAGAAATTTTTAGGTATTTAGAATTATAAAATTTGTAATTTAAAAAATACTCCAAATTGCACATAATTCATATGCGTAATGCACATTAATATTATTTGTAAATAATTTACATTATATCGTAATTATGCAAAATATAATTTATCGAGAAAAATTCATTGTATAAATCTAAATTAATTCTAAATTTAAATTAATGAATTTTCTCAAACATTAAACTCATGCCCTCAATATTCTCTCTCTTCACGCCCACTCCCAACCACCCATACCCATTGCCATCCCAGCAACCCCAAATGACCTACCCCATACTGGTGACCCTCGACTCACCCCTTACCGGAGTATCCCGACGAAGCCTAGCAACCTTAGAGATTCGATAATGACATATCCTAACAACAGATCTTATCATTGTCAATATTGATTAATGGAGTCTGGTGTGACTAGGTTGGATGGTGAAGTCTTGGCATGAGATACAAGCCAGGTTTGACGATGAAGGTGGGCGAGGTGTGTTTTTACAGTGGTGAAGATCGGATAATGATAAACAGTATTTCTCGTTTAACTCCTTAATTATAGCAATTAAGTGATAAACAGTATTTTAGTGTCTTAGTGTAAAAATATGTCTAAAAATGTATTTTTAGTGTGTTTCTATGTTTAGTAATATTTTTAGTAATTTTTAGAAACAGTTCTGTGTGTTAAATATTTGTTAAGTTTGAAATTAATCAAAACCGTAAAAATAATGAGTAGTAATTTTATTTAAGTCTTAAAATGTTTCATAGTGTGCTTTAAGTTTGCAAATATCTTCTATAATATTTTAAGTAATTTTTAAAAATATTTCCAAGTCTTATGAATCATATATTTGTCAAAACAAAAAAGACTCAGATTTTAGAAGTTTATAACTATTTTTTTCTTGTTTTAATATAAAATAAATATTTTTAATATTATTGTAAATATTATGTTTGTAAATTAATTAATCTTGTTTCAATTTTTTATCTTTAGATTTGAAATCTGGTAGAAAAATAGAGCAAAACTACACCAAAACAGGCATAGTCGGATAACAAATGATCAAGAAATAAATAAAATTTTGAATTTGAAAAATAAGGGACATACGGCATGTTCTTCCCCCTCGGATTGTGCCACCAAAAGATCTAGACTGCCTAGTTTTTGCTTGTGTCACCTCACCAACCGTGCATCAATGTTGAAGCGTGTCAACGGCCCCCACTCATAGCTGCAAATCAAAGGCCGTGTTAGATCATGTGCATTTAGCCCCACGGAATCTGCTTTTTCAGCCGTTTGATCTACTTGCTTTAACCAATCCAGAGGTCCCTCTTCTTAGTCCCATCTGGTCCCACTAGTCTCGCTTTTCTTCACGATTCTTAGCCATTTGTTCATGAGATTGATGCTCCAGATCGTGCCTAGCTAGTACTTCCCATCGCCATGCAGTAGTGGATTATGGTAGACAAGTTGTAGTCTCCAAAAGTGAATCTCAGAGAAGAGAAAAGAAAGGAAAAATGTTTAAAAAAATTCTACTTGACCTAAGTTTTTCAAAAGAAAAACAGTAAAAAAAATTATGAATTGTAGGTTTTTGGAGTCTATAAATATCAAGGCCTTTGGCCTCAGCTAAACAAGTTCCCAGCAGTATAGTGTAAATACAGTATAAATAGTTAGTTTTTAAGTTTAGTTTTTTTATTCTAGTTTTTAGTCTAAGTTTTTGAAAATATTTTTCAATTTATGTTGTAAAAATTATGCTCAATAATATTTCTAGTATTTTATTAATTATTTCTTTTTTTTAAATTTCCTTTTTAGCTGAGGTGAGAGGGAGAAATTATGGCAAAATCATTTTAAATATTTTTAGTCTTTCTTAGTTTTCTAAGTAGTCATAATGCCAAAATATTTTCTAGAAAACTTAGGATTTTAATATTTTCTTAGCTTGAACTCTACCAAAATTTTGATTTTGATCTTTCAACATAAACTAGCATAGATAATGCTTAGGAGGACCTTGATTAGTCATAAACAGAAAATAGCTTGGTAAGTGCTTAACTTATTATATTGGTTGTTATTTTAGTTAAGTTATGTTGAAATTTTGCTCATTTATTAAGTTGCGTTTTTGCTACATTATAGACATGGAGAGACGTAGTAAATGCTTAGTAATACTTGATTTATTCTCGACATAGGATGGCATAATGTATTCTTAAACTAATTAATAAATAATTATAAAAACTAAAATTTGTTTAATTTGATTGCCAGAATGGAACCTTTGAATCTTAGCTTTGTTATAATTACTGTTTTACCCCTTTAATTTGTTGTTATTATTGTTGTTATTTTGTTTAAGTTATTTTAAATTAATTGCACTTATTGTTAAACTTTCATTTTAATTTAAGTTGCACTCCTGTTATTGAAGTTCCATAATAACAAAATTGTGAAAATGAAAAGTTGTTGTAAAAATGAGTAAATATTATGAATATATTTTGTAAATAATAAATATTAATCCCCATATTTTTCATCTTTTAAATAAATAAAAAGTTAATATAATAAATATACTAGAACTAAACAAAACCCCCTCTGATTCACTAAGTATTTATTACGTGAGATAACCTTATACTTAGGGTTTTAAACCAAGTCAAGTTTTTGACGTCGTTGTTGGGGAACGGAATTGTTTTTAAGGCAGTATATTTTGTTTATTATATTTATTTTTCTTTTTATTTTATATTTTACTAACTCTTTTTCTATTTTATTTATTTTCCTTGGTTAATATTTGTTGTTTTGTAGGAGTTATGTATTGTTCATGTAAGTATGCCTACGTTTTCTATAAGTTACTATTCACTTAGTTACTATTCATGTCATGTACTATTCATTTTACTATTCATAATTAAAAAATTAAAAGATTCTAAAAATCTTAAAAATTTTATTTTATTTTCTTTTCTTTGTAATATATCTATTTTGTTAATTTTACGTTTTTGATTTATAAATAAAACTTTATAAATTTTAGAGTTAGGTTTGTTATAATACTTAATATAATAAATTGTGTTTTTATGAAAAGTATTATCTGAGGTTGTTCTGTTCGGGGACTAGTATTAGTTCGGAACCCTTTTCCCACAACCACTTATTTTTGGAGTTTCTCCCAACAATAGTCATTTCAAGAATGTTATTTTGACTAGGAGGTTGGTTTTATAAGAGCCTTTGCCCCTCCAATCTTTTTTGAGACTATTCTTAAAGGATATAATTCTCAAACTCTACAAAATAAATAAGACAGATTCTTTTAATTTACTACTTTATGCTCCCCAAATAAAGAAAAGCTTAGTATATCATCTTTAAAATTCTATAAATATTTTAAATAATTTATATGCCGTCTTGCTCTTGTGTTTCTAAGACTCATAGATTGATTAGGACAGTTTAGAACTACCTTTAGTCTTTGTTGTGTCTACACATTCACCTAACACTACTACAGATGTATATTCCACGATGGTTTAAAACCGTCGTGGCAAAATTTTACAATGATTAAAAAACCGTAATGAAAACCTTAGTCTTGGTACAAAATTGGGTTTTCATGATAGTTTTTTATGGTCATAGAACCTCAAAATAAGCACTAAAATGGGGGTGTGGGAGCACATCATTCATGACAGTTTTTTATAAAACCATCATGGAAACTTCTTTTTCCACAAAGGTTTTTTTTCAAAAACTGTTGTGGAATAATCATCCACTAACATATTCCACAATGATTTTTTAGAAAACTATTGTGGAAAGTTGGTATTGCCCAAAAAAAAATTGACAAATTTTGTGATTTCCCACAGAATAGCAAGTCCCATGTGTTATCCATTACAACAAAGCCCTTGATTGCACACAAAAATTGATGTATATTGAGGTTATAAGGAATTTACAAGATCATTTAGATTGAGCTATTTCGAGCAATTGTTTATCTACGATCTCCATCTATCTAAAAATGATATGCCCATTTACAAATTGTACCCACTCTAATCTAACTTTATTTATATCCATATGTATATAAAAATATTTTTCTTCCTAGAGCTTGGATACCACTAGTAATTATATCTCACATGAAACATAGAATAAAAAAACCACATTCTATGTTTCCTTGTCGTCTTGGATACTTACATCTAGAATATAGCGTTTTGTTCGATCGGTTTGTGACACCACTTCTTGCTTGAAGCTTCTAATTGTTAAGCACCCTAATAATGTGTCATGATTAAATGAATTAATAGACAATATAATTATGTAAAGCTCAAAAAATTAATTTTATAAGAGAATATTAATACTTACAATCTCGTGACTGATACGAAATCATCATATGATGGGTGTTCGAGGAGATCAAACCAATATATTTGGTCCTCCCATGGTGAAATAAGTGCCAACATCCAATGTTCTCAAACATTGTGTGGTAGGAAGAATAATTTCCCCTCGGTGTTTGTGCTTACAAGTGGAGGAGTGACATGGCGCGCTCTCTACGATCATTTTGTAGGTCTCTTGCAGCACTTGAAACAATCGCCAAAGATATGAAAACCAAAATTTTAGGCCAAGCCTTGAAGTTCACAATATTCTACCAAAAAACTACAATAAAAAACAATACAATCAATTACTTGAAAGCACTTTACAACTCTACCTATATTTTAAAATTTACAAATTAAGGATAGAGTTATTACCTGAGGTATACTAGGATATAGTTCGCCCTAATTTGTTTAAAGTTGATGAGGTAGTAAATATCTTCATACCCCACAAAGATAGGCAATTTATTTCCAATGACATTTACTGATATCTGGCACTCAATCGTCAACCCATTGCACATGAAAAATTGTGTGTGTAAAGCTAATTGCATAAATTCTAGATGCACTATAGGAAAGTTAAATGCAGGCAGTGGCTCATTTGCAACGAGTTGTTCTTATTCTTGTTCTACCTCAAGTTGTGATTGTCTAGCTTTTGTAGAGCTTTTCTTTTTTTGGCATTTCTTTCCGCTTAGATCTTGTGGAATGTGGCTAGGTGCTCAACTCATCTTCATCATTGTGACAACTTCAACTAACCTCTTCAGCCATGCGATGAAGCTTCCGGCGGCTTCACCCATTGTTGCTGTTTCGAATGTATGAACAGGCAATTCAACTATTCTAACTCCGATGGTAGTGATGCTAACATGCACATTTTCTTCTCCTAATGGTCTTCCATGGATTGTATCAATCCAAAGACTCCTCATCCACTCCTTCCCAAGCGCAACAAGTACACACCCACCATTAACTCTATCCTCAACAAAGAGCCTGCATGCCTGACCTTGTTTGGGCTCTTGATGATGAGGTGATAATTAGACTTCTAGAGCTTGTAGAGCTTCTGCTCCATTATCGGGAGGGTTACAACTAGCCTTGAAGCTGTTGCATTGTGAGATGCTATCATCCATCGACCTGGCACGTCCTTGGGAAATGAGCTCAGTCACAAGACCTCGTAGTTTTGCAATCTCTATCTGCATCTTTGACATTTGGGAATTCAATTTCGAACTTGATTAAAGGTGTAAGTATTGAGACTGCTTCACATACTTTGATTGACCATGAACACGTCTTGAATGTTTTAGTTTCCCTAGTACCCTCGTCAGTATGTAATCATTGCCAATAGATTGAAAGCTCCCTTGACTTTGTTGCATCGTACCATGTTATTCTTAAAATCTTTCAACAGGTATTAAATTACAAATTAATAGTTTATGTTCAATAAACTTACAATCAAGTTTCCAATCTCTACTACTCTTAGATTTTTAAACTGTTCATTGAGAGCTTGACATGATTTTACCCACAACTCCTCCTGTGTTAGTAACACACCCGTCTTAGTTAACTGTGTTACACTATGTTAGTAACATATTAATGATAGAATAATTGATATATATAATATGAGTAAGATATTAACTTACCAATGATTGCTCGAGCTCTCTATATCCGACTGGACCAACCATAGAGTAATATTCATTTTTCGCTCTTATTTTTCTTGCATTTGAAGATAGTAGTTGGAATTCGACAGAACGTCAATACGTCACAAAAGCTTCTCAATCATCATCGTTTATGGAGGGGTAGTAGTGTACTACTATAGGAGGTTGCTTATATACATTTTCATCCTCCTTTGAAATGGAAAGGTATGGCTATACGAAGGTAACATAGATGCCCGATCTAAACCCCTTTGCTAATTCACCAGAAACCTTCAAAGCCTTTTTCTTATACCAATCCTCGACTGTGAAAGCTTCATAAATCTCTCTCCAAATCATTTCTTTTATCTGTTTCAAATCCTTAGACCTCCAATGTTTAATCCATATAAGAACATGTTCTTGACTAAGGACTCCAATCTAACTACTTAATTCATGGTTGGGTGCGCCTTTCGATTGGCGTTTTGAATCAAAGGTCACTGCTATTCTTAAACTTTTCTTTTTCATCCAATGAACCTTTTTCATCAAAGTAGCTCTTTGCACAAAGTTTACTTTGAGATCGAATTTGGTTGGCCTATGTGGCATACTACATTGTTTCCCCTTACTATATTGAGAGGAAGACGGAGTCAACTCTTTGTGCTCCTCTTCATACTGGTCACTATCAATCTCACAAAAACTAACACACATACACTAATATTAAATTACAATCTTACCGTAAAAAATCACATATTAAAACAATTTCACATATTAAAAATTCCACGATTAAATAATATCACAATTTTACATCTTCACATATTCACAATTTCACAATTTCAATTACACATATTCACAATTTTACAATTTTAATTACACAATTTCACATATTCCCATAATTTCACATATTAATACACATATTAACATATTACACATATTCAAACAATTTCACAATTAAATAATCACAATTTTACATCTTGACATATTCACAATTAACAATTTCAATTACACATATTCACAATTTTACAATTTTAATTATACAATATCACATATTCCTTTAATTTTACATATTAATACACATATTAACATATTACACATATTCAAACAATTGCACATATTCACATAATTTCACTATTAAATAATATCACAATTTTACATTTTCACATATTGACAATGTCACAATTTCAATTGCACATATTCACAATTTTACAATTTCAATTACACAATTTCACATATTCACATAATTTCACATATTAATACACATATTAACATGTTACACATATTCAAAAAATTCACATATTCACATAATTTCACAAATTAAACAATTTCAATTAAAATTTCACTTCAACAATTTTACAATGTCACAATTAAAAACAAATAAATAAAATTTGGGGACAGGGAAGGGGGGTGGGTGGGAGCTGGGTGGCAGGATGGGTGGGCGTCGGGTGGGAGCAGGATAGGCAAGGTGGGTGGTTGGGGGCATGTGGGGGGGTAGACTGGGGTAGGGTGGGTGGGGGTGGGTGGGGTCGGGTTGGTGGGTGGGATGGATGGGAGGGGGAAGGGGAGGGGGGAGGGGGAAAGAGGAAAGAGAAAGGGGAGGGGGAAAGGACGGGCAGGGTGGAGGGGGACAGGGGCGAGGGGGAAATGGCAAAGGGGGGGCAAGGTGGGGAGGGGGAAGAGGAGAGAGAGGGGAGGGGGGCAGGAGGGAAGGGGAAGAGGAGAAAGAGGACATAGGGGGACTTACTGGAGAGACAATGAAGGCGATGGTGGAGGCGACGATGGCAAAGCAACAGCGGAAGAGAGAGAGAGCTTTTAGAGAGAGAGGAGTTCGAATATCGCAGGTTTGAATTGGCTAGGGGCGTACAATATTCAAAAAATTTAAAGCCCTCAAGGGCCTTACATGATAGTTTTTGAAAAATCGTCATGTAATGTCTTACCTTACACAATGGTTTTTCAAAAAACCGTTGTGTAAGGTAAAGCTTACTCAACGGTTCTTACTCAACGATTTTTAAGAAAGCCGTCGTGTAAGATAGCTGTTTTGCACCAATTTTCAAGACAGTTTCATTTTGTTTTAAAACAATTTCTTAAGAAAACCATTGTAAAAAATGGTCAAAATTGCAATGTACAAATGTTTTTCTCTTCTACCCAAGGTGCCAGCTCATGTATTAAGCATCCAATGGTCTAGAATGTTTACTTTTTCCCATTTTCATCACAAATATAGCTATAAATAGATATCCCAAACACTTACAAAAGTGAAAAACTAAACAAAGAAATATATATATATATATTAAATAAATTAACATTTTTTTCTCTTTTTTTTAATTAGTTCCTCAATACATATCCATTCCACATCTTAATGTAGCAAGTACAAAACATCATCTTCAAAATCATCTATCTCTTCAACCGGTGGCAATCCCTTTGTGGATGAAGGGATGTCCGTGCAATCTTTGACAACTTCGTCACCATCGATAACTACTCTTGGCTTCATCGGGACAACTAGAGACAATTCCCTGTCTTGAGGATCCATAGTATAAAAAACTTGAATTGCTTGTGATGCCATAATGAAGGGATCATTCTTGTATCCCAATCTTCTAAAGTCCACCACCGTGATGCCGTCATTATCATTCTTAACATAGTTATTGTTAGCCCACTTGCACTTAAAAAGTGCTATGTGCAATCCCCCATAATCAAGTTCCCAAATATCTTCAATGAAACCAAAGTAGTTCATGGTTCCATATACTGGATTCTTGTCCTTGGCGGAGGCAATATGCATAGCCTCGACATAGAGAGTCACACAGCTAGTTTGGACAGGATGCTTCTCATATCTTTTGCAAGTGTAGAAAGTGTAATCATTTATGTAACATGACGTATATCTTGTAACTACCGACGACGGTCCTCTAGCTAGGTTTTTCAAGTCTTGTGACATGCCTCCATCTTGTGATGTGGAGCATTTGCCATAGATGTGTGCTCTAATCCACAATTGAAAGGTCCAATTGTGTTCATCTTGCAACCACTTCTTATTTCTTGCTCTTTTTGGGTTTGCTTTTTTTAATTTGTTCATGTGCAACTCAATGAAAGGCTCCACCTCATTAGCATTGTGCAAGACATAAAGACAAGCTTGCTCCCACTCTTATCGATTTACTAAGGAAGGATTGCTAATAGATAGTCCCCTAGCCTCAATGTTTATAATCTCTGGCCCCTAATTGCTTTCGCATTAGACAAGTACTCGCAACAAAATTCAATTGATTCCTTAGCTATATAACTTTCTATAATACATCCCTCCGGCCTATTTTGGTTCTTCACATAACCCTTCAAACTTTGATATATCTTTCAAATGGGTACATCCATCTCAAATACACCGGTCTGTATAACTTAACTTCACATACTAAGTGCACCATTAGATGAATCATGATATAAAAAAATGCTAGTGGAAAATACTTCTCAAGCATGCATAACGTTTGCACTAACTCCGATTGCGGTGAATCTAACATAAGTGGATCAATTACCTTGGAGCATATTGAATCAAAGAATGACCACAACTTGGTAATTGCAAATCTCACATCCTTTGTTAGAATTCCCTGCAAAGCACGTGGTAGTACTTGCTACATCAACACATGACAATCGTGTGTTTTCATACCAATAAATTTCAAATCCTTCATCGACACCAACTCTTTAAAGTTCAAAGAATACGCATCCGACACTTTCAGTGAATCAAGCCATTCACAAAGCTTTCTCTTTTTCCACTTTTGATAACGTGTGCTTTGCCAGAGGTAAATAGGTACGGTTTCCTCTTTTCTCGAGAAATAATTTAGCCTAATCTTCATTTCCATGGCATCCAACCAAGCTTTTTCACTATTCTTAGTCTTGCCTGGAATGTCAAGCAACGTGTCGACTATAGATTCACAAATGTTTTTCTCAAATGACGAACAACAAGTGTCTTCCAATATGGAAGATTAAAAATGATTGATCTTTTTTTCCCATGGTCCATCAATCGGTGGCTCATCCTTACCTCGCTTTATCTTCCTAAATACCACTCTTATATCTTTTATCATTTCAAATATTTGCTCACCTGTTAAAGGACATGAAGGGTCTCTTTCTTTGTTGTTGCCATCAAAGGCTTTCTTTTGTTTGCGGTAATGATGATCTTTTAGCAACCATCTTCTATAACCAAGAAAAATAATTTTCTTACGATTCGTTAATCGTTTGTGAGATGTTTCTATCATACGAATGGTTTCTATCATACGAATGGGACAACCAATAGAACTCTTCACCGAATAACCAGATAAATTGCCATATGTGGGGAAATTGTTAATTGTCCATATCAACATTGCATAGAGTGTGAACGTCTCTTCTCGGTAAGCATCTCTAACTTCGACTCTATTTTCCCACAAGTTTTTTAGGTCATTGATTAACGGTGCCAAGTCTACATCAATGTCATTGCTTAATTGTTGAGGACCCAAAATCAATAAAGACAACATTAGAAACTTCCACTTTATGCACATCTTTAGATGGTGATTGTAGTTAACAAGTATTACGGGCCAAGTGTTATGCCTACTACTCATGTTACCATGTGGGTTCATTTCATCTATCAACAAAGTGAAATTTATATTTCTTGGATCCGCACTAAAGTCGGGATGATTGGCTTCAAAAGTCTTCCATTATGGTGAATCCATTGGGTATCTAAGCATACCATCATTGACCTATTTGTCATGATGCCATGTCAAATTCTTGGTATGTGGCATTCGGCCCGAGCGTACTCCCTCAAGCCTCCATAGGACCCATGCAGGGCCCCTGGACTTATGGCTCTTATTGGTAGACCATTTGCGTGTCGCCCACTCATCCGTACTGTCCCCTATAGGGCCCTCGAGCCCCTCAGGGTTTTCTTTTGCGTCCCTCGGGTTCGAACCTCAAACCTCCCTTAAGAGGTTCTTATTTCAATTGGTACTCGAG
>CAMOHE010040385.1:0-13848 GCA_946598075.1 Artocarpus hirsutus | reverse complement strand
GTATCTATAAAAAACTTGAATTTTTTTTATATAAATATATTTATTACACATACAAACTGAAATTTCTTTTATAATTATATGTATAATTACACAAGCAACTTTCTTTTTAAAACAACATCTACTTAGAATATTCAAAAGAGGTTTTATCTCACATAACTATCCTATATCATTTATACATCAAGATCCAAAATGACTTAAAATACATAGCAATGGAAACACTTATGTGGCGGCATCCACACCCTGGTCTACACACTGCTCATATTCCCCCGCCAGCTCATCAGTATGTTCATTCTGACATTCTAGAGGAAATTCTTACAGCATGAAATAACTAAGTGAGCTTATGCTCAGTAAGTCCAAACATAGCCCACATAACTCTTATACTAATATGCATGATCCATTTATGCTTTCTTATGAACATTCTTCATTCTTGTTATATCTTTTCTTTCATTAGGGCCCAAGTGCTCGTACCATATGTGCACATAGGCCTTCGTAACACCGAAACCATAACATAACTTTAACTTTAAACTCTTCTTTACTTCGGGAGCCGGTACGACAGTTTTCTTGGTTCTGGTGTTCATTTACCAGTCTAGTTATTTTGGTTATTACACTATGCATGACAATATACGTACATACTATGTGCGAAACATTTACACTTTTCAACTGTACAACACATGTAAGCACATTCACATAAATATACTATACCCTTAAACCTACTCTTTCATACTGTAGATGTAACACCCAAGTATTTTTGCTACATTAAAAATGCATTAAGTTGAGGATTATATTAAGATGAAAAATACAGTTTAAAGAAAAATTGTACAGTATTAAAATAATACAGTTTAAGAATTGGACTATTTAAGGTCATGCAGTATAAAAATTGGACTATTTAAGTTGAAGCGGTGTAGAAATAATACTGCTTAGAGAATATGGATGAACAAGAAGTGTTATGTTCGGCCTCCAAAAATAAACTAGAGGCAAGTAAAATATTTTATACAATCTAGGAATATGTTTTTACACTGATTTTACCATGGCAGTATAACAAAAATACTGTGTGGTAAAAAATTACACAGTGTAAATTTTTAGACCCCACAAAGTGGACACCCAATTGAATTCTATTGGGCCACCAGGCCATGAAAGGTGGCCCAATCACATTGTGCCACATGGTAACCTAATGGATTACCATGAATCACCCATTGGATAAGTATGCATTTAATGTGTGTTTAGCCAAAAATCCCACTTCTTCTTCTTCCTCTAGCCACGGCAGCCATAGAAGGACTCTCTCAAAAATTTTCTCAACCCAAATCTTTGCAAAACAAGCCCCAATTAAGTTCAAGAGGCAAAGTTCAAAGGATTTTAACAAGTTTTAAGGTAAAAAAAACCTTAACTTTTTTTAAGGTTTTTCATGGTTTTTCTTGGGTTAAGGAAGCAAAGTTAATTCAAAGCATTTTTGTGTAAGAAATGCTTAGGAAAAAGGCTTTAAAGGAGCTCTTGGAAGACTAGAAACCAAAAGTGCTATTTGGGGTAAGTTTTGAATTTCAAAGTTTTGAAATTATGTGATTTTTAATTTGATTTTTGTTCTTTCAAAGGTGTGTGGGCTTTCAAGCAAAGTTTTGCTTAAATCCCATACATACATGAATTATGACACAGTGATGTTGTGAAAATTTAGGTTTTATTGTGCAAAATGTTAGTTTTTGCAAAAAAGTGTAATTTTTGTAATTTTAGTACTAATTTTGTAAAAATGATGATTTAGCATGAAAATGATTGAAACAAGAGTTGGAACTGCCCTTGCAAGGGTAGAGATGCTTATTAAAGATTTATTTTTATAAAAATGCCCCAAGGACTAAATTGAAAGAAAAAGTTTCTTCTAGGTAGATTTAAAAATCAACCAAAAAGTCCCTCTAAATGTGAAAATTTTGAAAAAGTTAAAACATAAAAGTTGTAGATCTCAACGAAATTTTTAAGCATCATAAATAGTTCGTCAAAAATCTCAACCGTTTGTGAGATTTTAATTTTACAAGAATTTGTTGAAATTGGAAAAAAGTTTTAAGGGGCAAAAATGTCATTTTTTCAAAGGATTTTGAATATGGTGCTTTGAGCAAAAATGTTTCTCATGAAAAATAGGGACTAATAGTTTAAAAAGATTTTTTTGGTTCTAGGGGCAAAAATGTAAATATTTTTGTATTTGGGCCAAAACCGTAAAATTGTATGAAAACTGAGTTTTCACTAGAGAACGTTGGTTTTCTATAATGTTGTAGGCAATAAGTATTATAGATGCTAAGTCTTAAGGATTTAAAGTTAGATAAGGAAAGAATAAAAGAAAAAGAGATTAAGGGCAAAATGATCATTTTGTGAAAAATAGCCAAAACGGACTCAAAGCGCTCGATATTGGTAAAACGCTCAATCACAGGAATTTTTTTTGTAACATGTAAGTAATGAAATGTTAAAGTTAAGTGATAGGTTTTATAGAGTTACGAAGTTGACGAAAAACCTATAAGGGGTAAAATCGTCATTTTAAGGTAAACGGCTAAAGTAGAGTCGAACATTCCGAATTAGCATAACGTTCTTAGACGAAAAATGTTTCGTAATACGTTAAGTAATGAAATCAACAGTGAGATAGGAAATCTAATAAGGGATGTTTAAGTAAAGGAAAAATAAACTCGGTGGATTACAAAGCTAAATAAAGGAAAGGTAAACCGATGGTTTATATGGTTAAGTAAAGACAAGGGTAAGCCGATAGTATACAAGTCAAGTTAAAATGAAAGAATAGTTAATGTTTATGTTTTATTATCAATCGAATAGATTGATAAAAAGAAAGTTAATTGATAAGTCAGTTGTTGTTTGAACAGGATACAAAAGTCGACTAATGGAAGGAAAAGGAATGAGAAAGGAACGGAATAAAGAACGCTAGAGCATAGTCCGAGTAAGTTTCAAACCTCATCTATAGCATGAAGCAAATGATTTTCAAATGCTTATATATATGTTTGCAATTGCTGTGCAAATTGTTTTTAAAGTATGTTCGTATTTGTTATACAAGGAGTTTTAAAGTTTAAATCAAGATTTGCAATGTACTTGCAACTAATATGTTTAAAGCATGATTGCATTTAATATGCATAAAGTTTAAAAGATCAAGTAAAGGTTTGCAATGTGTTTGCAATTATTGTTTTTAAAGTATGATAGCATTTTCTTAATGCATAAGGTTTTACAGTTTAATTTATAAGTTTATGGATTACATTTGATATGTGATAAGTTGCATTTGTTATGCTAAGTGTTAGAGTACAAGTTATTATTTGCAAAATTTGTTTGCATTACATGATGCATTTGTTATGCAATAGGTTTTAGAGTATAAGATATGATTTGTAAAGGTGTTTGCATATGATGTGTTAGTATTTATTATGCTCATTAATGTTAAAAAGAAGGTAAAGCATAGAAGATAAATGAAAGTGTTGTACCATCCTCTTTGATGTGAGGTATCGAAAGTAAAGTTAAAGTTTGCCCTCCTTGATGTGAGGTACATGACCTCGGTGATCGATGGTCTCAAGTCTTCTATAAGGGAAGTATCATATTTATAATCTCATGATCGATGATGTTAGTACAAACACAAAAGTAAGATAAGGCAAAATAAGGAACAAGGATAGAAAGTTAAAGTAAGATAAGGAAAGTTAAAGCACAAGGATAGAAAGTTAAAGTAAGAAAAGAAAGTTCATAAGACATTCATAATCAAAAGTTCATAATTGAGCACAAATGGAATCATGCATTTTGATTTTTATTGTTTTCCTTGTTATGAAACATTTATATGTTATAGAAAACATTCTGAGGAATGTTTTATATTAAGTGTTTATGAAAACATAAATGCGTTTGTGAAGAGCAATCTGAGGATTGTTTTATGTTAAATATTTTATGAAAACCGTATATAAAAAACGTTACAGAAATGCTTTATGAAAACATTTATGAAAAACGTTTTAGAAATGTTTAATGAAAAATGTTTCAAGAGAAAGGTTTTTATCAGAAAAGTTTTTTTAAAGTATGTTTTAGATGTTTGTGAGTTTATGTTTGAACTTACTGAGTGTAAGCTTATAAAAAGTTCCTTCATTATGTAGGTAGTTTATCAGTGACCAGTAAGATCCGTTAGAAGAGCTAGGTGCTACGGAGGATGGATGCAAAGATTTAGGTATGAATACCAACACAGTATGTTTCCGTTGCTGTTCAAAGAAAAGGTTTTCTCACTATTTGATTTAGAGTTTCAAAGTTTTAAGAAAATCAGAGTTTTAAGAAATGTTTTCAAAAGTTTTAAAATACATTTTAAGAAATGCTTTATAAAATTATAAAGTGAAGTTTTAAGTTATGATTTAATAAATATTTCTTTTTAAGTTTTAAGAAACGATTTGAAATGATTTTAAAGGCAAGCGTTGAGCGATGTCTCAACTTGAATGGCGACAGAGGTTGCAACAGTTTTTAAGTACGTTTTAAAAAATGTTTAAAGAAAAAAAAATTTAATTCAGTATTTTTCTTACTAAGTAAGAAAAATTACTATTTAAGTGATGATGTTTCAAGTAAGTAAAATGACTGCCCGAAAAGGCGGGTTGTCACAGTAATAGGTTTAGAACTTACTTGTTTTTGTTGCTACAGGGATAGTTCTCCGTGTTCGTTGTTACACGTCTAGTGACCTGTTTGACTAATTATATCATTATTAGCCAAACCATCACTATTTAACTATACACACATAAGGTATATTTTTCGATTTCCTAAAGTTCAATTGCCCTCTCAATTTTTTACGATCTAATAACTTCTATATAAAAGAGAAATCCTTAATAAAGTCGTTTATCTTTAACTTATACGTTTCGGGGTCCGTACCGCTCATTTCATGAAAAATGACGTTTTGCCCTTGATGAGCCGCCTTGAATTCCTAGGCCTTACTTGGCTAATTTAACGTGAAACGTTGCTTATTAGCATGAAAACAAGTGTTCAGAGCATCGGGTTACTAGTTTACAATAAAAGCCCAAGTTACATAAAACTTTACAATTTTACCCTCATTTCAAAATTTTTAACAATTATGTCCCTTGGACCAAAAATAATCTTTTTAAACCATTAGTCCCCATTTTTCAAGAGCATCAAATTTACTCAAAGTACCATACCCTAATTCTTTTTGTAAAATGATGATTTTGCCCCTAAAATTTTTTTTTCCAACTTTAACAATATTTTGTAAAATTTATATCTCACAACCAAAGGCGATTTTTGACGAACCATTTGCAATTTTTATCAATTTCGTCAAGATCTACAACTTTTGTGTTTTAACTTTTTTAAAATTCCCACTAGAAAAGAAAGTTTTTGCCCTTTTTTGAATTCTGCCGAGAGTAAGAATTCTTTTGCAATTTGGTCCCTAGGGCAGTTTTGTAAAAATCAACTTTAAACAGGAGCTACTGGAACTACCGGCTCTACCTGCGGGGCCGGCGGTGGTGGTGGCGAAGAAGCCGCTCGTGCTAAGGGTGTAGGGTTTTGTTGAGCCAGCTGCCCTCTCAACCCTTGCATCTCTTGTTCCTGAGCTTGAAGTCTCTGTTGTAGCTCAGCGATCAGGGTCATTAAATATGTGTTTACTGGTCCTCCAGGTACTTCCGCTATCGAATACAATTCAAAATCCTACCGTAAAATGATAACATTACATCAACACTCATATTACTAACTTGATAGAAATTATCAAAATTTTCTTAAGTAACATGCATCCATATAAATGCAAGCAATAACATAAACTTATCATTTCATTAATTACTTCTTTTCTTTTACATCTTCATAGTCAAAACTTTGCATAGATGGCTAACATACACACTTAGTAAACTTTTTTACACAAACTTTTTATCATTTCCAGGAGCAGTCATCTCTTCCGGCCAACATGAATATTACTGCCGAGAAGGACACCACTTTAACGGTAGTACACTCATGTAGAACATCAGTAAGTCAAAATTACACTAGCCACGTAGTTCTATATACTAACAGTATTTAAAGTTATCAAGTGCCCATTTTCTTCCTAGTCCGAGTCAACCTCTGACATATCACTATTTTCCAGGTCCTCTTCTTGGTCTTCCTCCTCCTCCTCATCGGAGTCGGTGGATTCATCATCACTGGCAATAATAGGCTCAGGGGGTGCGAGAACGTCTTCAAGTTCCTCCTCCTCTTCCTCCTCGTCATCCTCATCCATTTCCATTGGAGGGTCCACAAGGGGTGCAACCACGTTCTGTTCCGCATGCAGCACTTCCATAATGAAATCATCTAGGCTGGGGAAGTCTCTGGGGTATTGAATCTGTTGCTGTATTTCCACGGGCAGGTGTCGCCAAATCAAATCACAAATACGCCACAAAGGTATCTCCAGTGGGATCAATGGTATCATAGTACGACGAAATCTTAGGATATAATGGTTCACTGGTTCCCCTATGTATCGTCCCCATATCAGTTCTACATGTATATACAGCCGGTGGCGCCAATCTGCCCATAACATCGGAAGCACTTGAACTTGCATATCATCGGCGGGTGGTAAAGGTGCAAATGCTACTAGAATCTGTTCTCTAAAGCCTTGCCAGTCCCTAGGTCGCTCGTCAGGTCCGATCCTCAGCCACCACGCCAATGCTTCTCTTAGCAACAGTCCAGAAGCTAATCGAACCTGGAGGTGCGGTGGCGTATGGCATGTAGCAAAGATCACTTCTACAGCTTGAATCCACTCAGTCAGTACCATGGGCTGTCGGCTCCCATAATATCGCAGTGGCATCATTTCTCGAAAAGCGATGCTTGCTCTTCGATCCGCTTCCACGTTGGGTTCATTCGGTGGTGCCGCCATCTACTACATTTATCTTAATTAATATAATAATTTCATATAAAGTAAAATCTTAACATTCTTATACCTAAAATTAAACTATCTTACTTGAGCGGTAGCAGAGGAGCACGTAGCAATGTGCAGTGGGATGGTAGGATATCCACTTTGATACCAACTATCACAACCCGCCTTTTTACAGTTATGCTTTAACACTTTCTTACTTACATATCTATGAAAAACTTGAAATTTTTTTTTATATAAATATATTTATTACACATACAAACTAAAATTTCTTTTATAATTATATGTATAATTACACAAGCAACTTTCTTTTTAAAACAACATCTACTTAGAATATTCAAAAAAGGTTTTATCTCACATAACTATACTATATCATTATACATCAAGATCCAAAATGAATTAAAATACATAGCAACAGAAACACTTTTGTGGCGGTATCCACACCCTAGTCTGCACACTGCTCATATTCCCCCGTCAGCTCATCAGTATGTTCATTTTGACCTTCTAAAGGAAATTCCTATAGCATGAAATAACTAGGTGAGCTTATGCTCAGTAAGTCCAAACATAGTCCACATAACTCTTATACTAATATGCATGATCCATTTATGCTTTCTTATGAACACTCCTTATTCTTGTTATATATTTTCTTTCATTAGGGCCTAGGTGCTCGTACCATATGTACGCATAGGTCTTCGTAACACCGAGACCATAACATAGCTTTAACTTTAAACTCCCATTTACTTCGAGAGCCAGTACGACACTTTTCTTAATTCTGGTGTTTTATTTACTAGTCCAGTTATTTTGGTTATTATACCATGCATGACAATATACGTACATACTATGTGCGAAACATTTACACTTCTCAACTGTACAGCACATGTAAGCACATTCACATAAATACACTATACCTTTAAACCTACTTTTTCATACTATAGATGGGTTTGAAACTTACTGGTTATTGCTGCTACAGGGATAGTTGTCCGTGTTTTTTGTTACACGTTTAGTGACTTGTTTGGCCAATTATATCATTATTAGCCAAATCATCACTATTTAACTATACACATATAAGGTATACTTTTCGATGACCTAAAGTTCAATCGCCCTCTCATTTTATTCCAATCTTATAACTTCTATATAAAAGAGAAATCCTTAATAAGGTCGTTTATCTCTAACTTATACGTTTCGAGGTCCGTACCGCTCATTTTATGAAAAATGACGTTTTTGCTTTCGATAGGCCTCCTTGAATTCCTAGGCCCGACTTGGCTAATTTAACGTGAAACGTCGCTTATTAGCGTAAAAGCAAGTGTTTAGGGCATTGGGTTACTAGTTTACAATAAAAGCCCAAGTTACACGAAACTTTACAATTTTACCCTCATTTGAAAATTTTTGACAATTATTCTCCCCATACCAAAAATAATCTTTTTAAACCATTAGTCCCCATTTTTTAGGAGCATCAAATTTACTCAAAGTACCGTACCCTAATTCATTTTGTAACATGACGATTTTGCCCTTAAATTTTTTTTTCCAACTTTAACAATTTTTTGTAAAATTTATATCTCACAACCGAAGGCGATTTTTGACGAACCGTCTGTGCTTTTTGACAGTTTCGTCGAGATCTACAAATTTTGTGTTTTAAATTTTTCAAAATTCCCACTGAAAAAGGAAGTTTTTGCCCTTTTTTGAATTCTACCGAGAGCAAGAATTCTTTTGCAATTTGGTCCCTATGGCAGTTTTGTAAAAATTGACTTTAAACAGCATCCTAGCCACTGCTTATGCAGTTTCATGACCTTCTCAAGCAATTTTCATGCCAAAATTACTATTCTTTTTTAAAACTAACCTTAAATTTACAAAATTATCCTGTTTTCACCAAATGACCCCCTTTTTACATTTAAACTCCAATTTCAACAACATAACCATATCATGAACCATGTACACAAACAATCAAACCAAAAACTTGCTTAAATACCCATATGCATCTTTGAAATAATCAAAATCCAAACAAAACCAAATAAACTTTAAATTTAACAAGTTAAACTTACCAAAAGAGGATTGATGATCTTAGCCTTTTAGGGGCTTCTTTGAATCCTTTTTTTTTCTCCTCTTTTTCCTAGGCATATTCATATAAGAAAATATTTAGTCACAATACCCTTCAAAACCAAGAAGAAAATTTGAAAAAAAGTTTGGATTTTTACCTTGAAAATATGAAAAATCTTGATTTTTGAAGCTTGAAACTTGGTTGAAGGAGGTTTTGGTGAGAATTTTGATTTGAGAAAATTTTTGAGAGGGTGGAACTAGGGCTGCCAAATGTGGAAGGTGAAGGAATAAAAAAAATTGTCACTTTTTAAGTCTTTTAATTAAGACTTATCCACTCTTTTTTTTTTTTTTTTTGAATTGGGCAAGTGGCTTTAGGTGATTGGGCCACCGTTTAAGGTGTGGTGGCCCAATAGGAACTCATGGGGTGTCCACTTTGTTGTCCCCAAAAATCTCACACGATATAATTTTTCAATATACAGTATTTTTCTTACATCGTTGAGGTGAAACCGTTACAAAACATATTCTTGAATTGTTTTAATTAACCTACCTATTCTTTGGTTCACTTTGGAGTCAAAATATAGTATTTTCTGTATCTGTGTTTTTACTTTAGTGTGTACTAACACTGCGTTGAACCCCTTTTATGTTGTTTTAGGGTTTTAGCATATTTTTCTACTTTATTTAGATCTTAATCAACCATTAATTTATACCACAATATTATAATTAATTGTAACATGAAATTTATTTTATAGATATTATTTACAAATTTTTGAGCTTTTAAGCTCACAAAATCTGTGTTTAATAATATCCAACATCGTGTCAAGTTTATCCTAAAATTTTCTACTAATATTATTTATTATTCGTTATTGTAATTATTACAAAAAATACGATTTATAAGGGTAAATTCATTAATTAAATCTAATTAAATATTAGATTTTATTAACGCATTTCCTTTGGCCTTTACATACACCAAGTTCCAGCTTTACTCAAAGAATTTTATTTATAAATTACTTATACATATGTTAGTTTTATGGCTAACTATAGCAAGTGCCAAGAGGATTCCAATTATGTAAGGGTTTCAACAATCATAATCCAATTGATTTATCATCATGTACTATTTTTTACTCGAGTAATTCCAATACAAAACATATATGAAAGAAGAGCAAATAAAACACAGAAAACGAAAAAATTAAAAGAAAAAAAAAGGAGAAAAAAATTATATATTATGCCACACTTTAAAAAAATGTGTTGATTAATGTCGCACTTAAAAATAATTATGTCATGTTATCATCTATAAGATTTGTTTGAGTTGTGTCACTCTGAAATATGTCACACATTTCTAAGAAGCAAATTTTCTAACGGAATTTATGAAAATTTCTCTTAAAAATACATATTAGGCGAGAGAAGAATAAGGGAAATAGCATGTTTTTAAACTTTTTGAAGTAAATAGCAGATTTTGAAAAAATAACAAATTTAAGATGTAAATAACTTATTTATTATGTAAATTATAATTACGAGTTAATTATATAATTATTCTCATAGTTTTCATTATTTCTCAATTTATCTTCCTGTTTTTAGAAACTACAAAGGTATCATTTGAATTGGAAACACTTGTTTCAATTTTATCCCTTCTAGACTTTTTTGATTCGAAAAACACAAAACTAAGATAAAAATGCCTTTAATTAAACTTAATTTATTTATAAAATATATGTTCCTTCTTGAAATTTTTTTTTAAAAAGCATATTTTAAAATTTTAAAAGGCATAAAACTTAAGATCTTTTTTAAAATTTGATATTTTATTTTAGGATTTTTTTATGTTTTTAATATATAAAATATTTATTATAATTATTTAAAGGTAGTTATGTTATTTTGTTTAATTTTTTCTATTCATGGGGATGAAATTAAAATAAGTTTTTAAATTTCGAGGATGCTTTTGTAGTTTTTAAGAATATAGGAACAAATTAAAAAATAATTAAAACTAAGAGATACAATTATATAATTAACCTTTATAATTATTTACATTGTAAACAAGAACGTAAATAAAATTATTTGCACATTAACTCTATTTACTGTGTAAATAAAGGGTAAATAAATTATTTACACCATGATTATGATATTACGATAAATATTTTCGAAACCTATTATTTACTACAATTAGTTTTAAAAAAATGTTATTTACTACAATTTCCAATTGGTAAGTTACATCTTATGGTCTCAATTCACTCGCACGTATATCACTTCTTTGCTACCACTATTGTGTTGTACCATTTTTTTTCTTCTTTTGATTCATACCATTTCTTCTAACCAAAAAAGCCAAAATACTCTTCGATAATACATGTTTGCTTAATCCTAACTCAAATACTTGTGAACAATTATGTCTATACTCTTCAAAAATAGTATGTTTTAACTTTCTCATGGAAGTTGTTAAATTAAAAAACAATACTACTTTTTCTGGTATTTATCAAATTGACCCTTCAAAAGCCCTATAAGTTGTAAGTACAAAACACGTCAGAAGCCCAATATAACAACGTTTCCAAAGCAGGCCTAGTACTTATCTTAGTGTCTCGTTGAATTAGGTTTAGTTAGAGAGTATCTGTTCAATTTATAAATATTCTATATGTGCCTTTAAGATATCAACGAGTAATGTATTAGATTATCATTAGTAATCTACCAATACCACCAGAATCAATAGTGACCACTAGTCGTCAATGCCTTTTGCTGGCGTAATCTTCTAGATTAGCATTTGTAATCTACCATTTTATGTTGTATTTACGACATGTTACCCAACTATGGTGCCGCTAACACCAATAATCTACCGGATTAATTCCCACAATTAATACATACCATAAGTAGCAGAAATAGTCTACTAGATTAATAATCATTACTCACTAAATTAACTCATATAGTCTAAGAAAAAACCAAAATACACTTATTACAAAATTATCATAGAAAATATGATTTTGTAAAAAAATGACTTGAAAAATTATTATTAACAAAACTCTATTTTAATATCGTTTGGGGTTTACCTTAATGCTGACTGATTTATGGGTTTACATTTATTTATCGTGCCATTTTGATTTTTCAATGGATGAGATTAATTTTAATTAATAACAAAATAGATAAGTTAGATACACAATGTATAAAATTCAAATAAACCCTTTTTATATTTGTGATTATAAAGAAATTGCCTATTAAAATATAAACGAAACTCGTGAACAAAAATGTAAAGAGAGAGGTTTAATGAATCTATGATTTGGCGGTAATTATGAATACTATATAATGGAGGATAATTACATGACAAATGTTTGTAATTATATACAATTTAATTGTGCAATTTGATTTTATTGCGGCACAAATCAAAACAATAATGATATTGATTTCCTTATGACCTTCATTGAATTAGCAATAAATACTAGTGCATAACTGACATTCTTAGCCTGTTTGACATTAGTTAGTTTTAACTTTTCAACAGTGTAAAACTCTCACATACACCAGTAAAAGCAAAAAAAATTACTACATTATAAAGCTCTTACACGCTACAATGTTTACAGTTCTAACTAATAATAACCACCATGCCCAACGCCCTAAGGACTTTTTTTTTTTTTTCTACTTCATGCGAATCCAACTAAATTATCAGTTCTTAATTTATACGTAAACAAATCAGTAAATGAGCCTAAAAAGGAAATATTTTTCTCATTTCTTTTCTATTTAAACGAATGAGTTATTGATCTTACCTTAACAATATACATGTTACTATATTGTACCTTAACAGCCCCTTTGGTATCCAAGATTGAATTGGAGTGTATAGTATAGGATTAGATTGTAAATAATTCCACCCTATGTTTTGTGTTGTCCTCTTAGGATAGGATTAAATTTTAATGTCACTTTTTTTTAAAAAAGAAAATCAATTACATATCACTTTGAATTCAATATTT
Source organism: Artocarpus hirsutus (assembly GCA_946598075.1). NCBI lineage: Eukaryota > Viridiplantae > Streptophyta > Magnoliopsida > Rosales > Moraceae > Artocarpus > Artocarpus hirsutus. The sequence goes on along the minus strand of CAMOHE010040385.1, from coordinate 1,062 downwards.
AAAAACTTATGCACAAAATAAAAAATATATTAAATTGATAATATGTAAAAATAAATAAATTTTAAAGTCTACTTTAAAAAATATTTAGAAGTTGAAAAAAATATAAAAATATTTGATTAATTCCACAAAACTTAATTTTTTAAATAAGAATTAATCACAGACGCTCAATCAATTCATTTTTTTTATATTATGTCATTCAATTTAGATAAAAATATCTACTAAACATTTCAAGTAATTTAATTTTGCATTTACAAAAATTCCAATAATAGTTATATATCAACCACACTATAGATTGCTCGTTACATGCTATGAAATATACCCAATGACCTAGATAGTCTTAGGGTCCGTTTAGTAAATGAATTTAAATTAGTGATTTAATTTGAGTTAATGTGATTTGAATTGTTATTCGAGTTGACGTTTGGATGTGCATTTAAGTTTTAATCTGAATATGGAATAAAATTGAAATTTGTGTTTGAAAATGTGGTGAAAATAGTTTTTGATTTGTTAATAAATATAATAAAATTTTAATGTTAATGATATTAAAAAATATGTAATATGGATATTGATTTATTCATCTTTTCATTAGAGACACAGTGAAAAAAGAATCATCTCAATTAGATATCAAACGAAGAAGTTATGATTTTTTTTCCTCAAATATAGAAGAGATAATTTTAGTTTTAACTGTAGCAAAGATATCCGAGTATCAAAAGTTTAAGGAGATGAGAATTCTGAAATCTTATATTCTTGATACTCAAATGATTTGGATCTTAGGGAAAATAAACACGTATCCAAAGGATTCTTGATACTCGAATCTAAATTTGAATCCATTGAGTTCAAACAATACCCGAACCAAACATACCCTAATATCAAAGTGGTGTTTAGAGAGTTAGCAATAGTTAATAGCCCAAATGACTAATACAAAGTCCAATATCAAAGTTTCCCCCAAAGCATTGAAGACGCTGACATTCCAAGCCTCAATTTAATCATCAACATGAATATCCAACTTTGTAAGACCATCCCATATGAGAGTGTGTTGTTCATCATCCTTCTTTTTCACATTAT
>CAMOHE010040383.1:0-15002 GCA_946598075.1 Artocarpus hirsutus | reverse complement strand
TAGTATCTCATACGCATGATTAGTAAAACATAATCATCAGTAAAACTTTATACTAGTCTTCATTCATTATTATCCTAATAATAATGATCGACTAGGGATAATTAAGAATATAATTTAATTTTCACCTAAGAGTTTTACTATCAAGTTACATACTTGATGACCTTAGGCAGAATTAACTATTCAAAAAATAATAATAATAATAATGAAAATGCCTCTTCATTAATAAAATGCAAATGCAATGAAGTCAACATGTGGTCATTACATAATTGGCCTAGGGCACATCACTAACAGTCATCTCCTCAGGTTTATGTCTCGACCTTAATGCAACCTTTGTCAGCTTTGGTTCCTGTGAACCATAATGATAAAACTGAGAAATTCAGTCGACTAAATTTCAGAACTTGGCAACAAAAGATGTTGTTCTATCTAACAACACTAAATCTTGCAAGATTCTTGAAAGAGGATCCTCATACTGTTAGAAAGGATGAAACAGATACTCAGACTTTGCTTGCTGTTAAAGCATAAAAGCATTCTGCCTTCTTATGCAAGAACTATATTCTAAACAACTTGACTAATACACTTTATAACATGTTTAGTCTAGAAAAAAAAAAAAAGGCCAAGGAAGTGTGGGTTAGGGAAAAAAAAAAAGGCCAAGGAAGTTTGGGAGTCTTTGGACCATAAGTAACAAACAGAATGTGCTGTTGCTAAGAAGTTCATAGTCAGACGGTTCATGAACTATAGAATGGTGGATTCTAAGACTTTATCAATAAATATAGAAAATATGAGATATTTTGAATATATTTATTAATTGAGAATGTCTCAATTCAATTTATAAATAATTGACCTACCTTACAACGGCACTTTATTATTAAACTTGAATAATCATGGAATAAGTAAACTATTTTGTGTTTTTTCTTATGCATCATGCATCATGCATCACGTTTACTGTTCCAAAACATATGTTTATGATATTTATACTACCATTTAATTTATGTCATTTATTTATTTATTACAGCAACAATGTCTAATCTAATCGTCTCTATTCTCTCAAATAAAACATTAACCACAAACAATTTTGTTAAGTGGAAGAGTAACATGAATATTGTACTAATTTACGAAAATTACAAGTTTGTCTTGACGGAGAAATGTCCTCCACTACTTGCTACCAATGCCTCTCATAATGTAGGAGAAACATATGATCATTGGATCAAAGCAAATAACAAGGCTCGTTGCTTTCTTTTGGCTAGCATCTCTGATGTGCTTTGGATGAAGCACGAAAGCATGAAGACTAGTTATGAGATAATGCAGTCTTTGCAAGACATGTTTGGCAAACCTTCAGAAAAGGCACACCATGAAGCCATTAAGGTTGTGATGAATGCCAAAATGAAGGCAGGGGTTTCGATCAGAGAACATGTTCTCAGCATGTTTAACTATCTCCGTGAGGTCGAGGTAAACTCGGTGGTGATAGACGAAGCTACGCAAATGGGGATGATTTTGGAAACCCTTTCCCCTGCGTTCCTTCAGTTTAAAAGCAACTTTTTCATGGACAATATGAAATTTAACAAGATTGAGTTGCTTAATGAGCTGCAAACCTTCAAGTCTATTTCAAAAGAAAAGACTAAAGGAGGTGAGACAAATGTTGCAGAAGCTCAACCTTCATCTTCTGTTTGAAAGAACAAGAAGAGGAAGAAGAAAACTAAAGGAAATGGTAAGTCTAAGAATGGAGGGCAACCTAAAAAGAACAAAAGCAACAACAACGAAAGGAGTTCGAAGCAAAAGAAGCCCAAAGGAAAATGTTTCCACTATGATGTAGTTTGCACTAGAAAAGAAACTACAAGGAGTATCTTCAAGAGCTCAAAGAAAAAAAGAACAATGGTAAATCAGATTTATTCGTTTTAGAAGCTTGTTTAGTTGAGGAGAAATTAAGACTGCCTATAATTAAATATCCCTGGCCTTACAAGTTGCAATGGCTCATGATAGTAGTGAGGTAAGAGTAAATAAACAAGTGTTAGTTTCCTTTTGCATTGGAAAATATGAAGAGGAAGTTTGTGTGATGTAGTCTCAATGCAAGTTGGACATTTGTTATTAGGTAGACCATGACAATTTGATTGGTGTGTTTTGCATGATGGATTCACCAACAAATACACATTTGAGTTTAATAAAAGGAAAATCACTCTAGTTCCTTTGACACCAAAGCAAGTTTATAAAGATCAAGTGAGGTTGCAAAAGGAGAGTGATCACAAAAAAGAGAATGGAAAAAAAACAAGTGAAAATCAGAAAGAAAAAGAGAGAGATGCCAAGATAATAGAGAGAGAAAAAGAGGGGGATTAATAAAATTGAGGGAGAAAAAAAGAGAGCAAATTCGGCCAATGAGAGAAAAGCATAAAGAAAAGCAAATTTCTATGCAAAAGCGAGTCAAATTAAAAGTGCATTGCTTTTAAAGCAGCCAATGATTATACTTTTGTACAAAGAGGCATTTTTAAACACTAGCCAACTTGACGCATCTTTGCCTAGTTTTGTTGTTTCTCTTTTTCAAGAATACAACGATGTCTTTCCCAAAGAAATTCCACATAGTTTACCCCCTATTTAAGGAACTAAACATCAAATAGATTTCATACAAATCCTGGGGAGACAAAGGAGCTATAAATGCAAGTTAAAGAGTTGATGAAAAAGGGGTACTATAATACCCCTTAAGCTAACTAATAAGCTCGTGTAAAGCTTATTTGTTAGGATAAGAAGCATTAATCTTTCAATTTCATTATAAGTGTTATGGTTTACTCAAAATATATATTTCAGTATAAAAGAGTTTTAAAACTGTTGTTTCATTCATTTCATTATTTACAATATATACATTATTCAAACTTAGTAATATCAACATAAATATACTATCACATTCAAACTTAGTAACATATGTTTATTCACAAAAAGCATAATAGAACTGCTAAGTTTTACAAAACAGAATTCCAAGATATGTTTCGAATGCTACTCTAAAACATAGCATATGAACAAATATTTGACCGACAGCTTTGGATACTCGGTCAACTCCTAACCATGTACATTCTTACCTGCATCATAAGAACTATAATGAGCTAAAGCTCAATAAGCAGAAACTAATGCATTAACATAAACATTGAATGCAAATGCAATCAAACATTTTCTTTTATCTATTTTCTTTCAACAATTCTTTCTTCTTTCAGGTACCCTTGGAGTGTGGTACGTAACTGGTAATGATAGGCTATGGTTCTTGAAACTTGTTCATCATTTTGGCCAATGTAGCAATAATAATATGGGGTTTCCATCTTGGTCTTTAGACCTCAGGTATTTGCCATATTCAGTCTAATTTTTTGTGGCTGTTCCTATCTTGGTTTTTCAACCTCAAAGTACTCACCACCTTTTATTGGGTCGTGCCTACCTAACCACCAATTAAGCACCAAACCCCCATTTTAGCTAAAAACCTTATTCCTCTTCAAACCATATCACATGTTGTAATGTAAATGTTGTGAATCATGAATGCATTTCAACAAACTATATCATTCCTAAATAACAATAATACAATCAATGCACCTTAAAACATAAACATAGTTCTTGTGATGTAGTAAAAAGGTAGTTTCAACTTACCTTAAGATTGATTTGTGTTGAGTGAAATATCAGTCCTCTTAGGAGATAAGATGTGCTAAAAGCCTACCATTATAAAATCATATACCATTCAATTCTTCAATAAACTAAATGGATTCTTCAAACACAAAATAGGTTGAACATCAAAATATCACAATGCACACTTTTGGCCAAGGAACATGTTATATTACTAAAATTGTGACTAAATATGGAGATTAATTGTTCAATCATCTCAAAAATCATGTATTTCAACTTAGTCTAACTACAAATTGTATTACCTTAAAAACATAACAATTTTACCTCATTTTAGCCAAAATCAGGCCTTCAATAAATAGATAACATTTCTAAACATCAAATATCATTAAGGGAGGCATATAATCTTATAAAAACAACCTAATACATGAGAATCAAGCATAGCATGAACTTGATTTTCTACAAAACCTTATTTTGCATTTTCTTTCTATAAATTTAGAAATAACATTCAAACTAATTCCCACCTATTTATAAGAATTCAAAATCACTTAATAAACACTTGGGATCAATAAAAATAAAAGGCATAATCAGATTTAACATGATTATGAATTTTGCAAAGAAACTAGCTTAACTAGCATAGTTTGAGTTCAAATCTATCCTAGCTTACTCTCTCCATATCTATGATCATATATAATAGAAAATAACTTCATTTCACCATAACAGACATAAATTTAAAGGGTACCTTGTAGGGCTTGAAGTTAGGACTCCATTAGAGGTCAAAACACTTTATTTTCAAGCTCAAAATGGTGAAAGCTTGGGGCTAGTTTGTGCAACTCAAATTTCTATGGTCTTGTTTATGTTTTTATGAGCTTTAGGACATGGAAAATGAAGAAAAAGAAGTTGGGAGAGTGTTGGACATTTTTGGGGCTGCTAGGGAAGATAGCAAGCAAAACTAGAGTTTTTTAGTGCATTTGAATTAGTAAAAAGTATATGGGTTGAAGGAGGAGGTAGATTGGGAGCTTTTACCATCCTTTTATTGGTTTTGACATATGAAAAGAGTACTGAGTAAGGGAATTTAGCTAATAGCTAGCTACTTAGATCTAGTACAAGCAAGAGTAACTCAATTTGCTATAACCTAGTCAACAAACTAATCAAATTGCACCATTTTACATACTTTAAATTCCAATCAAATTTGTCTATTTCAAATATATAAATAGGCAAAACAATCAGTTTAAAATGCATTTGAAATGGAGCAACACTTTCCAATCAATTTGTAACTATGTAGCATATCAATCTTTTTTACTGAGAAACTGAGCTTGTCACTGCAACTATAACCATTTTAAAACATGTTAAATCATACATTAATAATTCAATGTCATATTTATGACAATAAGCATGTTTATGCATGATTCAATCTTATAGATAATGAGTACTCATTCTTGTAAGATATGCTTTCTATATGCTTGAAATTGAATAACATGTGTTCGTTAAATGCATAGGTATGCAAAATGCTTATTACTAACTAATTGTGAGTTAATTGGGCGTTAAAATCCTCTCCTCCTTATAAAATTTCATCCTCAAAATTTGACATACCGAATATTTCTGGATATTTGTTCCACATCTCTTCCTCCCTTTCCCATATGGCTTCTTTTGCTGAATGATTCCTCCACAAAACCTTAATTAGTTTGAATCTTCTTGGTCCTCAACTCCTCTTTGCTATCAAGGATTTGTACTGGTTTCTCCTCATATGCTAAATTAAAAGTTACTTCCAATGGCTCATAACTTAAAACATGCAAGGGATATGGAATATACTTCTTGAGCATAGGCACATGGAAAACATCATGTACATTGGATAATGAAGGAGGTAAGGCCATTTTATATGCTCTATCACCAACTCTTTCAAAGATTTCAAATGGACCAACATACCATGGGCTTTGCTTCCTCTTTTCCCAAATCTCACGACACCCTTCATTGGAGCTACCTTCAGGAATACACGACCTCCAACGGTAAACTCTAAGTCTTTTCTTCTTCTATCTGCATAGCTTTTCTATCTACTTTGTGCTATCCTTATTCCATCACGTATCTTTTCTACCACCTTAGTGGTTTTTTGTATTATCTCTAGACCAAGTAATTCCCTTTCTTCGACTTCATCCTAATGAACTAGAGATCTACATTTTCTTCCATACAGTGCTTCATAAGGTGCCATTCCAATTGTCACTTAGTAACTATTGTTGTAAGTGAATTCCACTAGAGGAAGCTTTGTATCCTAACTCTCTTGTGAATCATGCATACAAGCTCTTAACATATCTTCCAATGTCTAAATTAACCTCTCAAATTGTCCATCACTTTGAGGATAAAATGTTGTAGTAAATGCAAGCTTCATTCCCATAGCACTATGTAAACTCTTACAAAATGCAGATGTGAACTTGGGGTCTCTATCAGATACTATTGAAACTGGCACTCCATGTAATCTAACTATCTCCTTGATATACAATTGAGCATATTGGTCCATGGTAAAAGTGGATTTCATTGGAAGAAAATGGGTAGACTTGGTTAACCTATCCACAACCACCCATATGGAATTGAATCCTTTTTGAGTTCTAGGCAATCCAAGTACAAAGTCCATTGTGATGTGTTCCCATTTCTATTTTGGAATCAATAAAAGTTTCAGCAACCCTGCTAGTCTTTGATGTTCAGTCTTAACTTGCTGATAAGTTAAATATTCAGCCACAAACTTTGCTATATCTTTCTCCATTCTAGGCTACCAATAATGCTGTTCTAGATCCCTGCACATTTTTGTGCTAACTAGGTGTATGGAAGAAGGAGTCATATGAGCTTCTTTCAAGATTTCTTCTTTAATGGCCTTAACAAATGGCACACATAACCTCCCTCTATATCTTATAATCCCATCTTTAGTAACTGAGAAATTTGGTCTCTATCCTGCATCAATTTTATTTCTCAACCCAATCAAATACTTGTCTACCTTTTGGCATTCTTTAATTTTATCTTATAGCATAGGTTGCAATACTAGAGCTGACAATTTACTTGTTAATCCTTTCGGGACTATTTCAAGCTTTAACCTTTACAAATCCAATAATATTGGCTTTTGAATGACTTAGAGGGATGGCATTGATTTCTACTCAAGGCATCAATGATTACATTTGCTTTGCGTGGATGGTAGTTGATTACACAATCATAGTCTTTCACAAGTTCCAACCATTTATGCTGCCTCGGATTCAGCTCCTTCTAGGTGAAGAAGTACTTTAGACTCTTATGGTCAGTATAAATCTTACTCTTCTCACCATATAGATAGTGTCTCTAGATTTTCAAAGCAAAAACTACAGAAACAAGTTTCAAATCATGAGTTGGGTAATTTTTTTCATACTCTTTTAGTTGCCTTGAGGCATATGCAATTACCTTCCCAATCTGCATTAACACATAGCCTATGCCATTCTTGGAGGCATCACTATACACCACAATTCCACCAGTTCCTATTGGAATAGTAAGCACTAGAGCTGTGATTAACCTATGCTTTAAATCTTGAAAACTCCTTTCACATGTATCAGTCCACTAAAATTTCAATCAATCAAGTTCAAGAACTACAATTACTCATTCATGAATTTTATGTAGAAGGAATGGTAATTAATGAGACTTTCTAGGTAGCTACAATTATGGAAATGCTACCCCTTATGTGGAATGACTTCAAGAACAATCTGAAACATAAGCTTAAGGAGATGAGTGTGAAAGATCTTATTGTTTGACTTCGCATTAAGGAAGACAATAAAGGATCTAAGAAAAAGCTCTCTAACAAGTTTATTGCCAAGGCAAATGTGGTGGAGTAAGATAAAAGCTCCAAGAATAAGATGAACAAGTCGGGGTTCAAGCTGGGACCTAACAGAGGAATTTCAAAGAAGTAGAAATTTCAAAAGAAGTGTTTCAACTGTAACAAGGTGGTCACAAATCGATAGATTGTAGGCTGTCGAAGAGGAACAAGAAGAAAGAAGCCAATGTGGTGGACACCATCACACAAGAAATGTCAAACATCAGTCTCTCTGCTATGGTCTCTAAAGTAAACATGGTAGACTCCAACCCAAAGGAGTGGTGGCTAGACACTAGGGCCACACACCATGTTTGTTGTGATAGAGCTACCTTTACTAAACTTATACTATCAGACTTTACAGAGAAGTTGTATAGGCAACTCTGCTACATCGGAGATCAAAGGGGATGACTTCAGGCAAGGAAGTTAAACTACAAAATGTGCTATATGTGCCTGATATCTGAAAGAATCTCATTTTTTAACTCTGCTGAGTTTACATGGCTTCATGATTGTGTTTGAGGCTAATAAAATAGTTTTGTCTAAACATGGGATGTATGTGGGATAGGGATATGTGAAAGATGGGATGTGAAAGATGGGATGTGAAAAATGAATGTAATGGCTATTAAGCCCAATTCCATCAATAAAAAAAAAATTCTTTTGCTTATATGCTTGAGTCTTCTCATTTATGACATGTAGACTAAGTCATGTTAATTATGATACTTTGTGTAGACTAATTAAGTTGGATCATATACCTGCATTTAATATTAAACATAAGTGTGAAATATGTGTAAAGGCAAAACTAACAAAATCTTCTTTCCAAATGATTGAGAGGAATACTGAGCCACTTGATTTGATGCATAGTGATGTTTATGTCTTAAAATTTGTTCAAACTAAAGGTTGGAAGAAATATTTTGTTACTTTCATAAATGATAACACAACATATTGCTTTGTATATTTGCTTAAGAGCAAAGATGAAGTTATAAGGAAGTTTGCTCTCTATAAGCAAGAAGTTGAAAACCAACTTAATAAGAAAATTAAGATAGTAAGAAGTGACTGTGGTAGTAAATATGTAAAACTATTTAGCGAATTTTGTGCACAATATGGTATTATTTATAAGGTCATGCCACCCTATTCACCTGAGTCAAATGGTGTGCCTGAACACAAAAATCATACCTTAAAGGATATGATGAATATGATGTTGATAAGTTCTAGATTGCTATAAAATTTGTGGGGGGGGGGGGGGGGGGAAACCATTTTGTTAGCTAATTACCTTTTAAATAAGGTACGCCAAAAGAAAAAAGACAAGACCCCTTATGAATTGTGGAAACATAGAAAGCCTTCCTACAAATACTTGAGAGTGTAGGGGTGTCTTGCAAACGTAATACACCAAAAATATGAGAATAGATTCTAAAACGGTTTATTACATCTTCATTGGTTATGCCCACAACAATAGTGCATATCGATTCCTTATGTATGAATCCAAAAACCCTGAGATTTACTAGAACATGATAATGGAATCTAGGAATGCATCATTTTTTGAACATGTATTTCCTTGTAAATCCAAAAGGGATGGTCCAAGTTTGTCTAAACAAATGTTTGAGACTATTGAAGAGAACAATCAGGATCTGAAAAAGAAGAGAAAGAGCCTAAACGAAGCAAAAAGGCAAGGACAAAAAAGTCATTTGGACCTAATTTTCTTACCTATATAGTAGAGGTTGAACCTTATGTTCGACATGTATACCTTAAGGAGTAAAAATGTAATATGGCTTTGAAGACATTTTCATCAATAAAGAATTCATTTATTATTTATATACCAAATCTTGTCCTCTTTACGTTCATATTTGTTAAATGTATGATAAGCAAACAATAATTTGAGACTGTTGGCCTAAACCTTTAAGAATTGGGCATATGATAGACAGATTATGCAGAAGATACGATTCTTAAGATGACGGTCTAAATCATAAGATCTGCAATCGAGGGAATAAAGTTAGGGGCTTTATTCGTGTAAAGATTGTTATGTTGTCTATATCCTTGTTGGGAGATGGTTTGTCTTGACCATCGGAGGTGGACTCCGTAAATAGAAATATTGACACGTTGTCATAGGTGACGATGTGTTGGATCGAGACATGAAGTGAATTGATTTAGATTAATAATTCTGTCTAAGTAAATCGATTCACTTTAGACAATCATTTGTATTGTATCTTAATCCTGAGATGAATAATGGGCCCGTTGTCTTGACTTGTGTCTTTTGATATACCAAAGGGTGACACCCACATTTTTAATAGTGGTATGCATGCCGGTACGTTGGAGGTATGACTCTTGATAGTGTAGACCTGTTATTCATAGATATGGAATCTATAGCTTCTCTTTAGGAGTAGTGATATCTTCTTATATGCGTTATCCTATAATTAAAAAACTAGAGCACTCAACCATTTGGATACATAGGTGTAACCGAATGGTATACTGTCTTCAGATAGTAAGTTTTTCGATGGTGAGATAATGGAACGTAAGATAAAAATAATCAGGAAAGTAAAACAGAACTTGTCCTTAAGCCGATTATGGATAATCCAATAGGGATACAATACACTATGATATGTCATGGAGACTTAGCTATACAGGTTTCGTAATTCAATAGAGTTCGAGAGCGTGGCTGAAAGCTTTTAGTGGAGTAGCGTTAGAGTTGATAATTATGAAATGTATATCTGGGATATTGGGTTTCATAATTATCGGGAGCTTGAACTATATAGGTCCATTTGGTCCCCTGCTAGCTCATAAAATCCTGTAACGATATGGCGTGCTTTTCCAATAATTAGTAACTTATGTCAGATTTATTAGGTTGGTTGAAATTTGGAAGAATAAAATAATTCATGTCTTTTTATCGGTTGAATTAATATTGTGACAAAATTAGTTCAAGATAAACTTGTTGAATTATTGAAATTGGATAATTCTTGTCTGTTTATCAGTTGATTTAATTTCGGATAAATTAAATCAAGATAAACTTGTAGAATTATAAGGAATCTATTTATTTTCCTAGAGATTATCTAGATAAAGCTGTTTTAATTAGATAACTTTTCTATTGGGATATTTGAATTAAAATTGAGGCTTTATCCTATAGAATCTCAGGTGAAAAATAAAAGATTCGTTGAGTTTTTTTTTTGACAGTTCGGCATGCCGATTCTCAAGTTCGGCCTATCGATGGGGCAAGTTCAGCCTGCCGGTTAGGTAGATCGGCCTGCCTATGCACGATAAAAAAATCACACGTTTTCACACAGATTTCATCTGATATTGATTTGAATTTTATGCTTATTCAAATTTTTGAGACCTTATCTGATAAGGAATGACCCTAGACCCAACCTTTATAAATAGGGAATGAGTCTCATAAGTTATTTAGATCAATTGAGAGATTAAGAGTGAAACTCTGTTAGTAAGATTCTGAAACTCCTTGAGAGCTCTTGTTCACAAATCACGAACACTAGCTTTGGGTTCTCTCAATTGGTTGGAAAGAGAGTCACTTGGTGGAAAAGCTGTACGTGTGAGCCCATACTCACTCTGATCATAAATAGAAAATAGCAAAGAAGACCAGTTGGTTGAGACTCTTCTGGAATGTTACTTCTCTACACAAATTTTGGGAGCCTTTTGGCGAATACAAGGTTAGTAAGATCTGGTTAATTTATACATATAATGTGTCAAACTTGTGTTTTAAAAAATTCTCTGATATAAAAATTTTAAAATTCTGCTGCGTACTTTTTTTCTAACAATTGGTGTTAGAGCCAGCTTTTTACATAAATTTACGAGTTTGTGATCATGCTATATGTGTAATTTATGTGATCTTTATCACTCCTATGCTTGAATTTAATTTTATAGAGAGTTGGTACTCTATGTTTCTATATATTTTTATATGTTGTCATGGATTATATGGTGAATGTTTATTAATTAATTATGGTTGATTAAATTATTGTTTAATTATTTATTAATTAATTAATTTATACCGGTTATGGTTCCTTAGAGGTTAGAATGTGTATCTAGGTTCTTCATGTAATTAGATGGTGAACTAGCATCTCCGTCTAGGAATTATTATTTAATTTTAAATTTGTAAGAATTTAGTAATTAAATAATTGTTTTGAGAAGACGGATCCACAAGACGAATTTAGAAGGCGGATCTAGAAGATGGATGATGGCGTTCCCAAGTATTTCATGAGTCTCTAATTTTATGTTTTTGAATTGTTGAAAATAAAGTTGATGAATTGCATTAAAAAATATATTTTCTTAGAAAGGGTATTTTTGCTTGGTCAGCATGCCAAACCCTCTAGTTCGACAAGCCGATGGTTGCAGATTGGCAGGCCAGATGTGAGGTTTGGCAGGCCATCAACAGGGCAGAAATTAGGTGGCTCTAGCGGCAAGCCAAACTTCTTATTCGACAGGCCGATTGGTCATGAATCGGCAGGCCGATCTATGAAGATCGGTAAGCCGAAGGGTCATAATCAGCAAGCCGATCACACAGATCGGCTTGTCAACAGAGAGCTAGAAATTTTTCCAAAAAAGGTACATTTTTTCGATGCAGTTTTAATTTTATTTTTGGGACAATTCTAAGAAACATGGAATTTGGATATGATCGAAAATATGGAGTATTCGATTCATACGGGATTGAAGACTTGAAGATAGGATTACATGAAGAAATATACAGCTTAGAGATTCAAAGATGAAGAATCGATACTATGTTTCGATTATTCTCTTGTAATCTTTGTTTTCTATTCTCTAGGGTGGAACCACAATATTACGGTTATTACTTTGCTTGTAGCTTTGCTTGATTGCTTTGCTTGTCTGTATTATAATATGTTTTGCCATTTATATTGATAACATGCCATATAAAATAGGGAGTGCCACTTAATTAAAATTGTTCATGCATATCTTTTAAAATAAAACCTTAATTTCAAAAGATGGAGTGGGAGAAGGTTTTCAAAGAGAGGACCTAAGACCTCCATCGTTGGTCCATAGGAAGAACATAGTGGTCCCGATCCCTAGGAAGGGATTTCTATCACGTACCAGATTAGATTTCTGAGAGGATAAGGTATTTTAACATGATTATGGTTGCACACCCCTAGGTGGTGATTATAAATCATGGATAAAATATTGAAACGATGGTTATACACTCATGTTAATTTTATTATTAACCTCTCCTTCGAATTTTGTAATTTATCCTTCGAATTTTTAATTTTGACAAGTTGCAAGTTGAACTTTTAAATCCATAGCAAGTTAGCTCTTATTGACAAGGATATTAGTTTTTTTTTTTTTTTGTTACTAGAATTGACGTGTAACTTATAGATAAATAATTGATTGATGACTTGAATGGTTATTGCTATGCATTTTAATCCAAATTTATTATAATTAATATTTTTGATTGAGTTTTTAACAAAATAAAAAATTTAGAATTAACTTTGTTTTAAAAATAAGATTTGGCTAGCATTCATATGCTCTTAATTAACCATTTATGTGAAAATCACATATAAATTTCTATAAAAAAAACTAACATCACTATTAATGATGAAGATTTGCTACAGATTTATAAACTCAAGATGTAACTTATCAAAATTAAAAGTTCAAAAGCTAAATTACAAATGAGTTATAAGCTTAAGGTATAACATTACAAAAACAAAAAGACAAAAAAAAAAAAAGCATTTTTTTTGTTTTTGTCATTTTGATTATTTCTATTGTTGTTATTGTTTTATTATTATTATTATTATTGGTAAACTATTGCTATATTAGCAATGACAGAGATAAGGAGTCTAGGGGGCCAAGGTATCTTAGCTTTTTTTTAAATATAAGGATTGTAATTTTAATATAATAGGCATAGGCATGTATTAGATTTCACCCTTTAAATTATTTGTTTTCTACAATCTTGATTAAAAAAAAATTGCACCTGCTAATAAACGTGGCTCCTTTTATTTATATATATATATATATATATATATATATATCGGTGGTGCATATGTAGAAAGAGAACCTTTCTCCCGCGCCCAAAGAAAGAAAGGAAAAAAGAAGACACCAGAGAAAAGAGAAGTTAAGCTGAACCCTAAACCCACTTCATTTCTGCCTAGTCTTCCAATATGATGTGGAGGTCGGTTATGGAAGCAAGTGCCTCGCATCTCTTGAGACGACACTCATTATCATCATCAGCTTGCAAGCTTCTCTTTGGAACTTTAAGAAAACACCATCACATTCCCCTCCCCAAAACACAAGCCTTTTCCCCTCGTTTCCTCTCCCAAACTCGGACCAACATCCTCAGCGACAAGTCCGATTCTTCGGAGGCGGAGTAGCTTCTAGAACCTTCCTCCAGAGTTGAAACTGCTGATGCTTTCTAGATCGAGACTTCTCAGTTGGAAAGTTTCGTGAGCAAGGATGTTGAAGACAATGCCGAGAAGTGGGAGGAATTGTTGTTGTCTCTTCTTTGGAGCAGAATTTCCGATGATGGGTCGTCTTCTTCTCTGGAATCCAGGTTCGACGACATGGATTTTAGTCTACACGAGGAATTCACCGTAAGAGTACTGCAAGCTTCACAACTCTTGACTGAAAATTTGATTACTTTTTTCACCTGGGCTTTGTAGAAAGAACCAGATATTAAAGTAAAACCAAGTGTTTTGGTCTCACTAGTTAGAGCTATATGTGATGATAGTCTTAGAGGAAAGAGGCTTATTGGTTGTGGGATTTGGTGAAGGAGATTGGTGAGAATGAAAGTGATGTATTGAAAACTGAGATTCTCAATGAACTCATCGTTTCGTTATCTAAGTTGGGTAAAGGGAAGGTTGCCATGGAAGTTTTTGAAAAGTTTGAGGATTTTATGGTTGAGCAAAATACGAACACGTATTACTTCATGATCGAGGCACTTTGCAAGCGCTCAATGTTAGATTGGGCTTGGTCGGTTTGTAATAAGATGATTGACGTGGAGAGAGTGCCTGGCGTTGGTGAGAAAGTTGGTAGGATCATCTCATGGTTTTGCAAGGCAAAAAGGGCCAAAGATGCCCATTTGTTTTACACGTTGGAGAAGGGGAAGATGGGGTCTGCGCTTCCTTGGTGTGCGGTTAATTTCGTGATCGCTTCCGTCTGTCGGGAGGAGGCACGGTGAGATTGGCAGTGGAGATGTTGGATGATTTTGAAGGCGAAGCACGGGAGTATGTGATCAAGCCCTTTTCGACTGTGATTCAAGGCTTGTGTGGGATAAAAGATTTGAATGAAGCGAAGAAATTGCTTCTCAAGAGGACAACATATGGCCCGCCTCCAGGAAATGCAGTCTTTAACTCAGTCATCTACGGATTTTCCAAGGCTGGGGAAATAGAAGAGGCAATTGAGATAATGAAGATGATGACGAGTCGAGGATTAAACCGGATGTCTACACTTGTATTGTTATTATCAATGGTTACACCAATGCAGGCCAGATGCAGGAAGCTCGTAAACCCTGGAGAATGTCGTATGGGGTCTAACCGCTGTTTTATCTATGGACAAGAAGGTCATTTTGCCAGGAACTACCCTAGACAAATGAATGCCCAAGCTCAAGCCTCACCAAGAGCACCTCCAGCCCAGCTTCACCAGATGCAAGCCTCCCTTG
>CAMOHE010040382.1:0-36263 GCA_946598075.1 Artocarpus hirsutus | reverse complement strand
AATTGAAGTGAGAAAGGAGAGAATGAGAAACTAGAGAAGAGAGTGGTGATGGTTGAATATATAGGCATCAAATTAATTGAGGAGCGGGATAGAATTAAATGAACATTAAAAGAAAATGTTATCATGTCTCCCACGGAGACTTTTAGCAAATAATGTCAACATAATTGAGGGGACAAATGGGGTATGTTGTAGAAGAAGATAAAGAAAGCATTAAAAAGGTGGTTGAGAAAACATATCGATGTCTTCTGGTAGTTGAGGTGAATTAATTCTATGTCTCCAAATGATAAGGATGCTATTTAATTGAGCATTAATGTAGTGGGACAAGGCTGATATAAGTGAGTGATAGGTAGATTTAAAATATTTACTACGGTGACTTAGTAAAAATGCTAAAATGACATATTTATTTATATGATTTTATCAAAATCATACCGTTAAAATAACGGGTGTTTCAGATTAGCTCTTAGAAACTTGTTTTGGCCCATTTTTTTTAGGGTGAGGTTTCCTTCAAGACTTTCTTTGATCATATCTATAATGCAAGTGTTGTGAGATAGGGTAATTAGTTTATTTGGTCAAATATTATTCATCCTAGTATATGTGGAAACTTCTACACAAATGGATCTCCACTAATGATGCTCTCCAACATCGCTAGTTTAGCCTCTTTAGTTGTTGTTGTCTTTGCAAAGACAATTTTGAATCTTTAAATCATTTGTTTCTTCATGGTGAGTTTGCCCTAATCTTTAGGGAATTTTATCTTAAATGCTTTTAATCATCATTTGGATTTATTTTTCAAGTTTGAGAATTTATTCATGACTACTACAAGAAAAATTCAAATCACAAATTTCCTCTCTTGAAATCGGCTTAAAAAACAACATTTGTTGGATTATTAACTTGCTTGAAATAAATGCATATTTAAAGAAAAGGTTATCTCCAAAGCCTTTGCTAAAACTTTTATAAGGGTTTCTGTTGAGGTTGCCAAACTTTTAGATGTCAGTCATATGTATAATTTCTAATTTAACTTGATGATTCTTTAGGGTTTGCAAATTGGGTAAACCTCTTGCTTCTCCTAAAATCATTTCCGTTAGTTAGCTTCCTAGTCAGATCAAGATTAATATTGACAGTGCAGCAGGTGGTTAACTTGGCATTATGGCCGGCTTATGGGGTTTCTATAGAACTTCTTGTGATATTTTCAAGAAATTGATGTTTCTTGTGCTTTTGAGGTTGAGTTCATAGGTTTTATTTTAAAAACTGAGAAGTTATTGGAATTTTAGTAGCATATCTTTGGGTGAAGTGGGACTCCATTTGTGGTTACCCTCCTTTTGTAATAGATTTGATAACATAGAAAATTTACAAGCTCTCAACTACACTAACGCTCTTGTAGACATTAATGTTTGTTGATAATTTTTGTGGAGCTTGCTTCACCAGTTTTCATGTGGTTGCGTTTCCATCGGTGGACCTCAGCTCCAAAGTTCATGCTTCCTTTTGGTTTTAACAGAATTTGGTTGCTCTTCCATTCTCCTATTTGACTTCTCGTTGATGGAGTCTCGTGCGGCTATCCATGATCACCCACTCTTTCAAGCTTTGTTTGTTCTTTCAAGCTTTTTTTAAAGAGTTTTAGTAGGCCTATTACTTTGATTAGGAATAACCTAATGAATTTTGGATTCTTTAGTATTTTATTTTGTAGGGTTTTTGTCTTTGTGTTTTCGTTCGGAGTTGTTATTATTCTTTTGTTAGATCTTATCTTTTAACTAAGTTTGAATGAAGGGTTTATAATTAGTAGAAGATTGATTTTCTAGCAAGTGCTAACTTAATTTGATTTTCTAGCAAGTGCTAACTTAATTGAAATATGGTAAAAATCTTTGATACTAACTCTTTCTTCTCTTCATTTTTTCTCAGAGTTAAAAGAGAATTTTTTTAATATAAAAGTTAAAAGAGAATATTGGTATGCAAAGATTATTGATTTTTTTCCTAGAATTTATTTATTTTATATATTACGAAGTAGAACGGGAAATAATCTAATCATCGTTTTAGTACAAGCTAACAAATAAATAAATAGATGAAAAAAAAAAAAAGAAACTCCCCCTTCTTTCCTTTTCTCATTCACAGGAGATATGCCTTAATTTACACCTTAGAATGCCTAAACTAAAATCACACGAAGCTTGTATTCACTCTATGATCACTCTCATTCAATCTCAACTCACCACATAAAAGGACTACACTTGGTGAATGTTAATGTCCGCACGCATTGACAACGACATTCATTACTGAAATCTTTCACAAATATTTCAACACAAATAAGTTAATTAAGTGTTTATCTACTCCTGACCATATTATCATATTTGTTTTGTGCATATATTATATATATAGCATTGTAGGCCTTTTTTAATATCTAACAATAATCACTTTTATTTTCACACGCATTATAGAATATTTTCCCTCCATATACAGACATTTCGAACGCTAAATTCTGAAAAATGTTATATTAATAGCTTGAGATTATAATGTACACAGATAACCTCAAGATAATTTTTGGAGTCCATAGGAAGTCTAAAAGCAACTAGGCGACCAAAATGATACCAAGTTTTTACTAGTTAAATTAATATGAGAATACAAGTCTCATGAACCTACCTTGCCTGGTGATCATACTTTATTTTACTTGCGAAATTAGATATATAAGGAGACATGAATAATGAAACAATGTTGAGCTCCCAATACCACATTTAGAATTTTAAAAACAATTTTTTTAAAAAAAAATATATCAATATTCTCGGACAGCTAGAAAATTACACTGTTTCTCAAAAATTTCTGCAACTATTTTTTTTTAGGCTGGTTGGATCTTATGTGGGAAATACAGTTTTCCTCTTTTCCCCTAAAAATGAAAGTGTTGTATATGTTTTTAGTTGTTAAAATTCATGTCAAAATAAAAAATTTAAAAAAATAAAAAAAGAGAGAGAATATACGGAACAAATAGGTTTTGACGCTGATCTTTTGACCGGAAAACAATGGCCTATTATATACTATTTTTTGGAGCCCAATTGTAGAAACCAATGTATGTGTATATACATATACATACACACACATATATATATATATATATATATATGGAAATATGCAACTGTTGTACTTTAGCTACTACTTTACTAGAGAAACAACTGAGCAAAACATGAGTATCGAGATTCCACAACACAGTCCATATGTCATGGTTGTATGTATATATATGTCATATATAGTTACTATGTGTATCGAGACTCTAAAACAGGATACACCATTTGTCAGTGTTTTTATTTTAATCTTTGTTTTTGAATCCATTTTTAATGCCCGTCTTAACATTTTTAAAAATGTTTTTGTATATTTTTTAAAATAATTATTTTAAAAACATTTTTAGTATAATTTTTAAAAAGTTTTTATTTTTTAAAATAAAAATATTTTCATCTATTTTAAAAATAATATCAAACGGCCTAATTATCTTTATCTGATTTTTCTGCAGGTTCCCTTCGTGGCTTGGGGTCCCATATTTCTCTTTGAGATCACTCTTTTTCACAAACAGCCAACGAATGGTGCGTCGACGTGGCCTTAATCTCAACAGCCACTTTTCTCTTCTCCCTCCTTCCCTCTCTCTTTATTTCTTGTTTTTTTTTTTTTTTTTAATTTTAATTTTTTGGCTTTCCGAATTTCGGGAGAAGTTACTGGGCTCTTTCCGTCGGGGCCGATGAGCTAGCAACCGACAGCAAGATATCATGGGCTGGGCCCCATTTTCTTCCACAAGACTCGTGTGGCTTTAGAGTTTTGGGCTCCACACGCTTTCCACATCAAACCGCGTCATGGACGCCACACGTGTTTAGCTGTCTACGACGCTTCCAAGTTCCTATTCTTTTGTCCACACAACCATGTTAGACTTTGTACCTTGACCCGACCCGAAAAACTATTTCGATCCGTTTAGGAGACAAAAGAAATCTAAAAAGTCCCCAACAATTTCTCTCATGAGAACCAAAAAAAATATCTAGCAATGAGTATTCATTTTTGATACGTTAGATCTGTATGAAAAAAATAATTTTAACAAGATCTAACAGGTTCAAAACATGCACCGCTAGTAAAGATTTTGATCGGAAGTCCCCAAAGTTCCTAACTCGTTCTTAAATGAAAATTCTTTGAGTCTTTTTTTTTTTTTTGAAAAACTGTGTTAAACTATCAATTTTTTTTCACCAAATTGTTTTTCACCCGATAATATGGTATGAAAGTTTTCCATTATAACATGATAAGATAGTTTGTTTTTACCCTACTACATGGTTCTCCTTACAGTTTTATTTTGATTGTATTTTGTTGTTAGTCAACTCAATGCAACAATATTTTAGACTAGGTTAACGGAGCTAGATTTTTTTTTTTTTTGGGAACCACCATGGAAAAGAAAAAGAGAGAGAGCTAATTTTTCATTGAAGAGTGGCATATTTCAATCAATGAGTATGGGTATATTTATAATTTTTTTAGATTAGGTTAATGGACCTTTCTTTTTTTTGAAATTACTATGAAAAAACAGATAATTTTCAGTTGAATAGGGGCATATTTCAATCTATAAGTGTGGGTATACTTATAATTTACTTCAGGGTTATACCTTTCTAGATTCTGTATTTTGAGATTATTCATACTCTCTACTTTTAATTTTTAATCTCATTAAATGTATATATTTAAATTAGATTTAATACATGAATTTATATTTTTTTATCAATCTTCAATTTTTACCCAAAACACCCGCAAATTGAAAAATAAGATAACTTTAAAGACTTAAAAAACTTTATATTAAGGTTTTTGACTTCAAAACTACATAAAATACCCTAAAAATAGGTGTTTTGTGTGTTTTTGTTTTTATTTCTTCTTATAATTTGAAAGTTTTAATTTTTTTTCTCTTTTATTTAAAGATAACTTAGTTATTTTAAATGTCAAAATTGACTATTGACTGAGGAAAGATATAGATTTGTGTTTTAAATATAATATGAATGTTACATTAGACAAGGTCAAAATTAAACGGTAGTTTTTGGATTAACTTAATATAAAGGCTATAAAAAGATAAATATCCCTTTATTTTAATAATTTAAAGGTATGATTTAAGAAAAATAAAGGATATATAGCGGTGTTTGGAATGTGAGATTTGAACTAATTTTGATTAAAAATATTGTAGCATATGAGAGTTTTATATTATAACTCGCTTTTTTTTTTACGCTGTAACATATGATAGCTTTATATTTTATAACAACCAAAAGTTTTGATTGAAACTGAAATTGTCAAACACACTAATAATATACAAAACTTATACTGCTCCACTTTAGTTTTTGCTCAAATTCTCAAAATGACAAAATTTTATGCCTTTGTTTACCCGTCTCTACTCTATGTTCCATAATACGACTTTATCATGGTCTACCAACTGAAAACTGCCACCCTAACAAAATGAAAACAAAAGAACCAAAGTCCTATTTCATTAACCTTCTTTTTTTTTCTGAAAATTAATTAGAGGGCTTGTGCGTGGAAATAAATGTCTTTTTAGTCATTTGTTGAGATCAATATCAAACAAAACTAGCATCACAATAAATCTATATTCCTCAGGTTTATATATGTGCATGCACACACACATGTATAAAGCAGCATAATGTGAGAAAGTCATTGTAAGGCTGGAGTGGGGTTGGTTTTGTTATGGAACACAAATTTGTTGGTTCGACATTATTGAAAGATATTGGAACGGAGGTGCAAAATGCAGGATTCAAAAATTGGTTGGACCCCCAAAATTCCCAAAAAAAAAAAAAAAGAGTGGTCCTAAGCCAGAGATGATTGAATCATACACAGAACTAGATTTATTATTATAGAGGAAAAGGAAGCCCCCACGGATTTAAATGCTTGGAAAACTGACCCTCCTTCCAAATTCTGACAGAAGTTTTTTGTCTAGTGCTCTCTGAGAGTTTCCTCCTTTTTGGGTGGCTCTAGAGGGACCACTATGACCAAAGTTTACTTGTATTTTGTCACTTTGTCTAAAGGACAAAAGCCAATATGTCCCTTATCCTTAATTCTTAATTAAACCCCTCCATTATCTTGTGTTGATAAGCGTTTAGACCACATTTTACAGCTTAAACTAATTTTTTATAATATTTTTCCATAAAACTTACATTGCTATGATGCTTTCCATTCAAACCATTAATTCAAACCGATAGGGTGTTTAGGAACATTGATTTAAACTAATTAGTTTAAAACACCGTAGCTTATTTTTACTTTACACCGTAGTATGTAAGAGATTTACACTGTTTAAGTTCAAACCAATCCTACACCCAGTGAGTTTCCAAATGCCTAAATTTGATTAGGGGCTAATCCCATTATCCCAACATTAATGTTTAAAACAAATGCTAACCCAGATGCTTAATGTCGATCTTTTTTCTTTATTCCAGGTTCTTTAATTTTTTTATTTTTTATTTTTGGGATAAAGTGGGTTTATGGTCTTAAAAACAAGTGCACAAAATTGATCAAGAAAAATCCAACCCTTTACATCCTGTAAAAGGGCCGTGTTGTCTGCATAATTTGCAGCCACAAATATGGGGCAAATTTATTTATCAATGATAGAATATAAATTATATATAAACATGCTCTTTTTATCTAAGTTGTAGCTTAGCAAATTTTGCTTTGTTGGGTGTGAATATATTTGGTCTTCCAAGGCCTAAAAGAATATTTGCCTACTTTCTCATTGACAAAAATGGAAGATATAACTAATACATATTTGATTAAGTTTTTTCCTTCACGTAACAAAATTGATGATCTAGACTATAAGCCTCTTTAGTACAGCTTCTATTTATGCTTATCTTTCAGTAAGTATTTGACATCATATATTACAAGAGCTTTAATAGGTCAAAATGGTTTCAATTATTTTTAAAAGTCACAAAAATATTATATTTAATTTTATAATGTATTATTGATACTCTAATATAAGTTTTAAGTCTATTTCAGCAGTGTTTTTTTGAGAAGCTATATTTTGTAGCTTTGATAAAAAAATACTTCTGGAAAACAAAAGCTTTTTTGATAATTCATCTAAACACTTTCAGAAGCAGCTTTTGAATTTAAAAAGCCAAAGCAGCTTTTAGAAAGCCCCCAAACAAGCCAAATGTATAACAACATTAGATATAACTAATCTATTTTGGAGTGACAAAATTATCCTTCCGTTACATTTGTGCTAAAATCTAGACTATGTAGGCCACGTGTCATTCTGCATTATTTAAGTGAAGGTAAAATAAAGATTTAGTGACTTTTAAGACGGCATTAATCGATTAAACAACGCTTTAATGCGCATACATATTTTGCTCTTGGTATAATACCATATATTGTGGGCGTTAGGGTTTTCCTCTAGACATATGTAATTGACTTTTTATAGGGCCGCAGGAATTTACAATCCGCTGCATTAATCCAGCTGTCCATCACGCACGGTTTATTTATTTATTTATTTATTTATTTATTTTGTTATCATTTTCTTAACAATAAACTGACGAATGACCAACTTCATCACTTCAATTTTGGGACATTCTAAACATCCGTTTAAAGGTAAAATTTGGTAAAAAGATAGAAACAATTTTTAAGATTACCCCTAAGTTTGTTATCCTTGATGATCACCACCACACGTACGACACAATTTTCTTGGATTCCAAACATGAACTGGAATCTTTGTGCATAAGACACAGTCAAATAATACCAATACTTGATCAAGCTTTTGCCAACTACACAAAATACCAAAAAAATAAATAAATAAAAATAAAATTTCATCTCATGACTCTAAAGATGAGTCATTTCGTGCCAAATCTTAGTTGTGCGTCGCTGTCTTTCTTTCTTTGAGCTCATTTGGACTGAATCTTGCCAAGCTTCAAGTTTAGGCACCACAAGTGGAAACATCAAGACTTGAATATATATATATATATATTTATATATATATATATATATATATATATATATACACGCCACAAATTTTAGCTAACTTGAATTTGTTGTGGATTTTATCAACGTTGCTTTCAATTGTTTGGCTCAAGCAATAATGACAAGAACCCGAAATAGCCAACATTGGTGAAACAGATTGAACATGCCGTACGATAAGTTGGTCGGGGTCCTTTATGATGTAAAGCTACTCATTTCCAAATTCTGCCAAATGCCAGAGAACGTCACACATCAATTCCATCTAATTGTTTTGGAGTATTACCAAAACCGTGTTTTTTTTTTTTCCTGAACAAAAAGGGAATTTAAAGTCCACCCTCACCAGGCTACAGTTGTATTTAAAATTATTTTTATCGTAACATATAAAAATTTTAAATTATAATAATTTTTTTATTATTATTATAATATATAAAAATTTTATATTATTTATAATTGAGTTTATGATTTTTATCAGCTATGTGAAACACAGGGCATGTGTAGAGCAGAAAAGAGGTCGGATTGCGTTTTCGTCAAAAATATTTAAAAGTTTATACACACACAACTTTAATATTTATATTATATAATTAAATACAGATGTCGAGAATTAAAACCTCTTTGATGAATAAGAAAGAGAGTCATGAAGAGATTGTCCTTTGCCACTATGTCAGTCAGTGCCGCCACCACCGCTGGTAAAGTTACACAAAGTTTAGCTTGTCCTAAAGTCCTATAAACTCTTCTTTTACAACCTTTTTTTTTTAAAAAAATTTATGTTTATGATCAAAAACTTTTAAGGCCGATGTTTTAACTCTTTTTTATTTTTAGATGTAAAATTTTCTTAGTATTCTTTAAATGAAGATATAATGCTAATGTAATTAGACCATCTTCAATATAAACGTTAATATTAATGTTATATTTGCTATCGAGTATAAAAATAATATATTTGATATGTTATTTTATTTTATGTTTCAATTGCATAATACTATTTAAAATGTCACATTTATAATATTAAAATAATTAAAAAAAATAAAAATGTTGTAATTTTTAAACAAAAAAGTCAACCTATCAACTAATAAAAATCAAATTTTAAATTTGTTATATGTTAAACTTTGTGTCAAATTTGCTATAAAGTTTAACATATAGCAAAATTAACATTAAAAAGGGTATTGCATTATAGAGTGTTTTTTACGCTCAAAAGCTAAATTAGCATTGCGTTAAAGATGTTCTTAGGTATATTGCAAGAGCATAACAGCTAATATCATACATAATTCAATCCAATGGGACGTTTTCGGATCACAAAAATAAAACATGCATGATATTTATTTTAAAACAGTTTTCCATATGATACACACACCCATATATGGGCATGTATCATATCATGATGAGCAACATCATGCTTGCATGCACTAAAACATGATGATGATGATGATGTTATAAAATTGATGACCAACTTTTCAATGCGCACGGGTGCCTGAGGAATGGACCCCAAATGTCAATGGAATTTGTAGATATAGCACAGCTTAGAATGACTCTTATGCAAAGATGGTTCAGACCAATGGACATGGTGGGACTCTACCGGTGAGGGCGTACAAGGAGGCAATTCCATGTTATTATGCCCTAAGAAAGTCCCATTTTTATTCCTGTTTAACTTCCTTTTTTTTTTTTTTTTTTTTTTTTGCTTTTTTGGTCGGCTACATATAAGCTCAATTCTGATCCACTATACCAAATTTACTAGAAATTAGTGCACATAAAATTTCCATTGTCTTTTTTTTTTTCGATGGAACTTTGCCATAGTGGAAAGACTTGGGTTTTGTATTAAATGCAGGCAGTAATTGACTTGTTAGGGTATACAATTGATTAAATTATAGCGATTGACTGGTCAACCGTTAGGTTACTTAGGATCCAAAATTTCATCAATAAGTTGGTATGGACATAAATGACAATTCTTCACTCTCAAAGAATTTATGTAAATCCATCAAAGAAAATGTAGTATTAATTCTCTAAGTATATATCTCATAGCTCTAGAATGAGTATAGGAATCATTGGTTTTATTACTTTTATTTTGACACTCTACATAATGGAATCCTAAAAAGACCTTTCACGAATTTGATTCTAACTTATTAATGTTCATATAATAGAAAGACTTTAAAAGTCCGTCTGAAAATGGAGAAAGAAACAAAGAAAGTAGCTAACAAAAGAACAAGCACGACGAATCTAATTCTAAAAAGAAGCATACTCTTCGCCTATGCGCCTAATTTAGAAAATGTAATAATTAATGCATGTCTTCAAAGCCATTAAGAGTATAATTGTCGGTGCAACTAGAGCTAAAAGTTGAAACAATTTTGCTATAACTTTTGAGATCTTTACATTATAACTTACTTTTGCTTTACTCTTTGACATATAAGAGCTATATAATATAGTAGTTCTAACTATATAATTGGAACAAGATTGTCAAACGTCCCCTAAAATATATGTTAAAGGATCAAACTTCATGATCCTTCCAACAACAGCTAGCTAAAGTGTAATATATTCTCAACCAAAGAAGTTTTTAGCTTCCAATAAGTGGTATAATAAAAACAACTAGGATTGTATAAAAAGGGGGAAAAGGTGTACTAGGAAGACACTTTATTTGTAGGACATAATTTTTAACTATCAGATACATTATGTTATTAAAAAAAATATGATAATTCAATTAAACTTTATGAAAATCTTTGATTATATATAACAATATCCTATCAATGGAGTATTTATTTATATCAGATTATGAAATTCTTCTATTACTTACAAGTAATAATACTTTTCAATTTTTTTTTAAATAAGTTGCTTGATTTGAACTCAAAAAATGCGTTCAAACACTGTGGCATAAAAAAGCTTTATAGCATATTTTTATTTTATACTATAGACAATTTAAACTTATGAGTTTAAACTCATCTCTAAACTAACAAAGCAAAAGTGTATTAACTTATTCAAAGAGAAAGGATGAAGTATGGCGAAGTCTTCTGATCATAAACTAATTCATAGTTTTTCAACCTGGCCGAGTTAAAAGAATATGAAATCAAAGAATCAAGTAGGTCTCCTTGTAGAAAATGTCAAACAGTTACACATTGCTTTCGGCTGAATGCAGATATTCGGATTGAATTGCACGTCACTCAGGTTTTTTAAAATAAAATAAAAAGTATACTACATATAAACACACACAAAAATAAAAATTGAAAAGCATAACAAAAACAAATCTGGGATTCAGGTGCTTGACCATATGTACACATGGCCTAACACATGGTCATGTACCCCACAATCCAAAAAAAAATTAAAAACAAAAAACCCAAATACCCATTAACTCAGGCAATTTTTTCTTGAAAAAAAAGTTCTGCACCAAATTTAGTCCCCACATGACCATGCCTTGCCCATACCCAACACCCATTGTGGGACCCCATTTTCACATGGGCATGCTTAGAGCCAAGGGTCCTGATTTCCTCCCCTCCCCACAAAGCCCCAGAAGTGATCTTGGCCGTCCAATCAGAGCCCTCCAAGTCTTCCATATGGGCGGCTGAGCTTGTCCCATTCTTGTCCCCCATTGAGTCAGGCAAGTCGCCTCAAAGGTGCTGCTATTGCTACCGACAGCTTAGCTTGCCTTTGTCCCTAATTCATGCAATTCCGTATAAAGCAAGAAGATGAAGAATATAACATTTAACCGCTCAAATAACCCTTCTTTTATTATCGTCACCATATTAACCATATTATATATATACACATATACACTCTATATATATTCATATATATAACTATAAAATACAAACCCTTGCATTCCCACCTTCCCAACACAAAACGCTTATAATAAACTTTGAAGAACCCTAGAAGGAGCAGTTTTGATCATACGCATTTTGGGTTGAATCTGAAGATAAGAAATGGAAAGTGGAATGGCTTATCATGATCAGAATGATGATCTTATGATCAACCTCAAGGCAACAGAGCTGAGATTGGGTTTGCCAGGAACAGATCATGAAGAAACTAACAAAGATATGCAAGACCAATCTTCACTTTCTTCTGGTGTCAAAAACAGAAAACGACAATCTCCTGAGACTAGAGATCAGGAGAATTCTGATCATCATGTGGGAGAAACTGCTCCTCCTGCCAAGTAAGTCCTCGTCTATATCATGTTTTTACATAACATGTATACATATACATACACATATACATATATATATATAAACATATATATTGACATATAAGGTTTGATTATTTGATGGCAGAGCACAGATAGTGGGGTGGCCACCAATAAGGTCATACAGGAAGAACAGCCTTCAGCAGAAGAAAAGTGAGGCTGAGATTTCTGGGATGTTTGTCAAAGTCAGCATGGATGGAGCTCCTTATCTCAGAAAGATTGATCTAAGGGTTTACAAAAACTACCCTGAGCTTTTGAAGGCCTTGGAAAACATGTTCAAGTTCACAGTTGGTATGTATATATACATATTAATTTTAATCATTTACCCTTTTTTGTTTATCAACTCTTTGTTGTTATAATATTGAAATTTTAGTATGTAGTATTAATGGAATTTTTGCCTTTTTTGTTTTAGGTGAGTATTCTGAGAGAGAAGGCTACAAGGGATCTGATTATGTGCCAACTTATGAGGACAAAGATAGTGATTGGATGCTTGTTGGAGATGTTCCATGGGAGTAAGTTCTCTCTCTCTCTTCTTTTCTCTCTTTCTTTTAACATGTTCTTAAGAGATACAATACAGTTTTTAACCATCATATCTTATTAAGAATTAAATTAAATAAAGTATGACAATTTAACTAAACCTCATTAACATCTGGTAGTTAAAAACTGTCTTTGATTTATATGTGCTTATATTCTTTCATTATTTGTTTATTACAGGATGTTCCTGTCATCATGCAAGAGACTAAGAATCATGAGAGAATCAGAAGCAAGAGGCTTGGGGTGTGGTGTATGAGAACCACCCCACAAAAGCAAAGGAAACCCAAATGAGGAGGAGATCAAGAGAAACATATTTTTGTTTTTGTGGGGGTCAAAAGAGCAGAAGATCGTCATCTCACAGCTTGGGTTCTCCAAGAAAAGAAAACAAAGAAAAGGGATTAAAATGTGTAGACAAAAAACAGAGAGAAAATCTTAGTGATGTTACAGCTTCTTTTTAAGGGGAAGAAAAAAAAGTTTGACAAGTAAAAGATGTGTTGTTGTTTGCACATGATGATCAGATGGTGAAAGTCATGATCTTGTTTCCAATGATCCAATCAAACGGGTAAAAATTGCAGGAGACATACTCCTCGAAATGGGTTTGTGTGAAAAGGAAGAGAGAGAAAGGAAAATTTAACTATATCAAGGTTTCTAGTTTTTGGAAGTGTATCTCTGTTGTGAAATTGTAAAACTGTATGCCAAACTATGGTTTAAAGAGTTAAAATTAGTAAAATGAGTTTTGTCAATTTTTATGTGTTTCTCTATTTTTTTCCTGGCTTTTCTTTTCTACGACTTAAGTTAGCCTTGATGTGATATATGGATTTAGAAAAGGATTGTGAAGTTCATGTTGAAATATTCAAGATCTGGATGTTGATAGCAAAATCTTGAAAAGGCTCAAGAAAAATGCTTGATAAGATGTCTTTGTCTGGAGCTCCAGAAAGGGGGAGAGACAAATTGTAAATCACCCTCAGTCATATCGGTAATCATATAGAGATCTCAAATTTAAAGTTAACAAATTTTCCTTATGAACTTCATTAATCTACCTTTCACTTAGCGGAATTATAAGAGATAGAGATTGTTTCATCAGAATATTGCAGTACTAATCTTGATTTTGACCTTATCCCTTATATCATGGATCTAAGAAAAATTGTTCATATTCGCAAGACATGTCACCTATAATTATAGGTTGTCTCGATTCTTAAACTGTAAGATATAAAAGTAAGAGGTGTAACATATAATTATTCTGTGTAACAATAACGTTTCAAAAGGATAACACAAAACTTTCTTATTTTAAATTCTTTCTAATCTTACTTCAACATGTATCGTTTTTTTATGTAATACCAAAAAACTGGCCTAATTAATTTTGGCTAATATTTCATCAATACAGACGTGTGTGTATGTAATTCAAAAGCAAGCAATTCGTCTTTCGAAAAGGCCAACAATTAATAAAAGATAAAAAGTTAATTTCACTAATGGCTCGTGAGATAATAACTTTAATCCCATTTTAGTCCTTAATATTTTAAAAGTCTCACTTTGGTCTCCAATCTATTATTTTGTTTCACTTTCGTCCCTTCGTTAGTTGAGCATTAAATATTTAACTAAAAATTTTTATAATCTCCTACTTTATTCTCTAATATTTTACTTTATTTTACTTTTGGTTTATAATTAAGAGTTATTAGGGACTAAAATTTAAAAAATCTAAAGTAAAAGGTTAAATACAACGATTTTGATATATGTAATTAAAAAAGATAATTTTATCGTATTATTAGTAAGATGAAATTTAATTTACAAAATAATAAGTTGAATTTTTAATACTAATATATAGATATTAGATTAAGGATTAAAAGTGAAACAAAGTAAAAGTTTAGGAACCAAAAGTGAAACAAAGTAGCATATTAGGGACCAAAGCAGGACATTTAAGAATATTATATTTAACACTAAATTGACTGAAGGACCAAGTGGGACTTTTGAAACTTTGAGAACTAAAATAAGACTGAAGATAAATCTCATGAACCATTTATGGAATTAACACAAAAATAAAAGAGTAAC
Source organism: Artocarpus hirsutus (assembly GCA_946598075.1). Classification (NCBI taxonomy): domain Eukaryota; kingdom Viridiplantae; phylum Streptophyta; class Magnoliopsida; order Rosales; family Moraceae; genus Artocarpus; species Artocarpus hirsutus. The sequence continues at coordinate 21,601 of CAMOHE010040382.1, read as the reverse complement.
AATTGGAAAGTCGTCTTTCTTTTTTTTTTTTTTTTTTTTTTTTTGTACCCCCTTGCTGCAAGTTGTGAACTTATAAGTATATTGCATGTTAATAAAACTTGCGCTTCAAGTTCAGGAGTTGGATCGGTACTTTTCATGTTTGAGTTTTGTAGTCTTCATAGTAGTGAAAGATAAATATCTTTGCCACTCTCAGATGCCTCCTTTAACACAACAGATAGGCAAGAAAAGTTAATCATATTGGAAATAGTGAATTAATTAACCAGAAAAATTTGCCAAAAGTTAATCATATTGGAAATAGTGAATTAATTAACCAGAAAAATTGACATGAGAGAGACATGATTTTCAAGAGGGTTATGGTCGTCATGTGTCATGGTTACATGTGATGTTGTTAATTTGCTTTTCTTATTGTTGCTATTCTAAATTGTGCTAAAATAACTTGGCTGCATTTTGTTTAACATCTTAGGATATGCTTAGCTATAATTAATCTACAAGTTGGCACGTTAATGGCTGTCAAACACCATTAAAATCTTATTATCATTATTTTTTCTCGGAAAATCTCATCGAGAAATGAGGAAATTTTTGGGACTTTGTAAACATTTGCTTAACTGGTATTCTATAGGCAAAAAGATAAACAAAGCAAATGCAAATCTGACTACTATTTGGTCCTAACTACAATAGGATTCAATTTATCTTTATCGATATACTACAAAATTAATATTTAATGTAACATTTTCAATGCTCCTAAGTTACTCTTTTTTTTTTTTCTCACAGGAAAAGAATAAAAATATATTAGTGCCCATGTGATTAAAAAATGTAATTAAATTCATTGGTTTCCCAAATTGTTAAGACAAACTTATTGCTTAGCCCCAACAGCATTTGGAAAATCTGCCTCCTTTATATCATAATCAAATTTGATACTATCTTTTCCTTTTTCCCATGTCTTTTGGTGTGACAAATAACGAAAAAGTTGTAAAGAAACAAGATCTGACATGATTCCGGGACTTGACTCTAGTGATTCTTACTCCATTTAGTTGTCGGTACGAGAAAATGGTGGTCTTTACTGTTCTGTGAAATAATGTGTTTTTGAAGACAAAACTGTTTGATCTAAAGTCTTAACAACCAAAGATCAAAAAGCAAAGTTAATATGCTTATAAAATAAGTATTCAATAGTACCAACTATGACAAAAAAAAAAATATTGGCAAATCTTCATTTTCACTTTAAATCATGAATTTGAAATTAGAATTGTTTGAAGGAATAAACTTATGTGAGCCCCACAATTTTGTCTATAGTGATCGTCACCATTGGTGATGAATGGCAAGACGTACTCAATAATGTGATTATTTTACAGTCATTAATTTAGTGAATTTGATGACAATACAATGGGGTTGGTTGTTCTAAGCCTTAATGTTGACCAAGGGACAACCTTTACTGATTCTGCAGTAAACAGTTAGAATGTTCCGCTAATAGTGGCGCGACACGTCGTGTGCGGTGGTCCAAATCATACTTCATGACAGCAGAGAAATCACAACCAAGTTGAGCATATGTTGCTCAAACCTAATCCAGCAAAATTAGTCGCAGACTTGGCATCTAAGCCATACCACTCGTTGAGAAAATGGTGAGCTGTGTCATGTTGGTGGTGGTCCTTGGAATGCTCTGGCAGTTTAGTTTAGCCATTGCACAACACTAGTTAGAAGGTCTTGTTTCATGGCAAAAGTCAGCTCTATAAGATCACGAATCGCGAATCGCAAAGATTGCAGTGTTTTTCTTACAAAAATTTGAATTTCTGACCAAACTTAGCTTTTACATGTGAACCCAATGGGGCCTAGATGGAATAACTAAATTTCGGTTGAGTTGTGGACTGCCGTGTGAAACTAAGAACAAGTTTGCACAACTTTGAGATGCACAAATAGTTTTACAAGATAATGGAGGATCTTGTATTCTTTTTTGAATGTGAATACAAGATCTAGAGATGTGATGCAAATCTATGCAGATATAAAAGAATATTAATCAGCTTTGTTGGTCCCACTGACTTGGGTTTTGTAAAAGAGATCAAGATATGATTTTACTATTCAGAATCTCTCAGGAATCAAATCAATATAATCGAGCTTGATAGCCCAAGAGTTGTACAATGTGATTGGGTGATGGCAACTAATATGACTACATAATCTTATAAATCTAATATGTCACTTGTCAAGCATAAGATATGTATCAACAGTTTTTTAAACAAGCAATATTATTTTAGCGGATAAAGTATTTAAGAAGTATGGTTAGAACCGAAAACTATAGCATGTAAGAGCTTTATATTATAGCTTATTTTTTCTAATTACTATAATATATGAGAGCTTCACGCCATAGCAATAAAAAGTTTTGATTGTAATTAATTTTGCCAAACATCTAAGAATTCAACTAGCAAGGAAATGTTTTTATCACAAGTGTTATCTGGACTAGCCTAGGACACAACGTAAATGATATCAATTCTCTTATTCACTTGATTGACATTATCTCCACGTCAATTGCCGCACAAAGAATTGCAATTAAGATTAAGTTCTTTGAATTTCATTGATCTTGTGTTGTCCTAATGCTAACATGTGTGACAGTTACTTGTTTCCAAAATTTCTTTTGTTTTTCTTTTCAAAATTGAAATCATCCTTGTTGTCTGATGCCACAGCCACACAAAGCTGCAATGCAAGGGGTATGTATGTGCATTCCAAATCTCAACCACTAAATTAAATAAATTAAATGAGGCTTAAAAACAATCTTATTCGTTGAAACTTTTTTAGTTTTTTTCTCAATGGCACTTTTTTCGATGGCTCGGTATTTTTTAGACAAAATCCATGGTAAGATATGTATTCTTTTCCCCTGCAATAGATACTGGTATTTTAACTATTGGATTAGTATTTCAATGGTCTGATCTATGACTAGAAATAGTTGTGTTGAACACTTACAAATTAGACCGTTAAAAAAGTTAAATGAATGGTTTATATAGCGAAACCTACCAGTAGGTTAAAAACGTTTGTCCTATCATCGGAGCTTTTTTTTTCCAATCAACTGAAAAAAAAAAAAATTTGAGATAATACATTAAGAGATTTTTTAGGTAAGATTTGAAAAATACAACTATGGATAGGGTTCTGTTTTTCAACCGTCAAATATGTATTAAAAACTATATATTTAATATATACGTTTATTTTAATGTGATTTTGACAATAACAAAAAATATGCACTACCAATATCTAATCCTACCATGGAAGGACGTTATGCATTATAATTCTACTGCAAAAAATAAACATCTTTGAAAGTCAGGGAGACCCAAATGATGTGTTTGTAGCTTGGAATTCAGTGTGTTTCTGATTTTTTTTTATATCTTCATATCTGCCACTGACATATCAATCACCCAAAGACCAATGCACGACAAATTGTTTTTGGGTTTTTTCACATTCCAAGGAGAACTCTTGAAATTGAAATATGTAATACATTAATTAAAAAAATCATTTAAAGGTAAATCATATCATCATATCATGATTAGGACCATTAAAGTGAGCTAATCATGCTCATCAATTCAACGATATTCAGACCAAGAGAGAGAGAGAGAGAGAGAGTGGAGAAGACGGTTTCCTTTTCAATGTTTGAGACAACAAAGAGATGCACAAAGTATTCAATCAAACAGGTCTTTTACCAACAAAATAAATCAGAGGTGATTGCAATTCCATCTATCTGAGCTTCTGGTTCTATCACTCAATTTAAGGGCAGTGCCCCATATGAAATAAACGAAAAAGTTAAACGTTGATCATCAATTTGGGATGTTTTACAGGGATCTTCTAAAGGTTTGTACCTAAGAATGCAAACTTCAGTTTCCATCAGTAAAGGTGGGTAAAAATGTGCAATGGATGCTGCTGAAGTATGCCGGAGTTACAAGGGTGACCGAATGCCGGAGTTTTCGGGAATGTGGGGCGGTAAATATAGCAAGATGTCACCCAGACTCTTCTTGTTCCGGTTTATATTTCCACACTCTTTCACACTATCCTGAATTGTTCAAATTAATGATCAAAAATTACATTTCCAAAGGAAGAATATCATGCTCTTTCAGGCGTTCGGCCAAAGGGAAAACCAAGACCGGTATAACATGTCAGACGCTTCTGCAATCACCTTTGTTTGTCAATGATCTTGTGGCAGAAGAATTCACAGACAGCATTGGAAGGCCTGAAACCCGGATGATTTTCTTAGTTTCCTTTGAACAATTCACCGAAATTTGAGAAGGTTTTTGTGAAGATAGATGCCTTTGTCATTCTTGAGGGAGGTCACTCTTTGGTGGTCCTCTCTGATCCAAGTCCTGAAAACCATCGTGATATTCCTTGTTCCCGAGCAGTAAATAATTGGAATTTTGGTCGGGAACAACCATAGCCGAAAGGCTCCGAGCAATGGTTTGCTCTCTCTCATTCGTAGGCACATTCTTTTGTGTATCTGCAGGGGTCACATATGTTATGCCAAATTTTTGCCCATGAGTTAGTCCCGGGCAATGCCCCTGCCAGACAAACAAGATATTTTCCATTAGCCAATAAATATATATATATATATATATATATATCAATTACTTAATATTGCACATGGAATTTGGAGATCCTTTTGTCCTTTCAATAAATGAGAAGTTTCAAGTATGACCTGTACACTAAATAAGCCCAGAAAACGACTGAACAACACCCTACTTTATGGCGGAAAAAAGCAACGAGAGAAACGAAATAACCACATCTATCCTGATTCTTCTCTGATCACTGAACACAGCCCCACTTCTTTTTTACAACCACATGATTTTTTATCACATATCTAATACCTTTAAAAGAATCCTTAAGCTGTTTAGATTAGAATTTCGAACATCAAGCTATGGTGGCATCCAGATTCGACGTGCAACAACACGACTTGAACTTGACCCAAATTGATGACACAGTTGACACGAAATTGACTTGATTTATTAGTTTTTTATTAACAATTTTATCGACAAACATTTTTTAAAAGAATAATTTTTAACAGATTTAACTTAAATAAAATTAATATAAGATTTAAAAATAATAATAATAATATGAGATTCATAACCTAAATTCACAAAGTATAGATATATGGATTAAGTAAATTAACACACAAACTGTTATATTTTGTGACCATGCGAGTGAGACGCATGGATCAACTTGAAACTGACACGAACGACCCAAATTGCCACCCCTATTCTAAAACTAGCAAAATTCCTAAATATAGTAAAGTTGATGAATTCCAATTTTCTAATCTTAAAACCACGAGAAGGGGAAAGAAAAAATACTGACCTTTATAAAACCTGAATCAGAAAAAGTACTTTCTGATTGCAATCCACTGTGAGCCCAACTTCCAAATGACCTGCTTTCATTGGTTTCTTGAAGATTGCTTGCAATGTTTGATGTGCGGTGTCCCTGTTTAATGTCACCACTTCTACAATAGGCCCCAAAATACGAGCAATGTTCGTGCACTAAAGATATTTGCGGGGTTGATGGTAGTAGGTGACCTTCAGTGCTAAAGATGTACCTGTATAAAGAATTATCATTGCATATATTGGGGGAAAAAAAAGTCATCTCGTTTTCATCAAATAAACTCTCCATCAAGCATAATGGTTGGACTGCATAGAACTTACTTGTATGGCCCATTTTCAACGAGGTTATCAGGACCCACAGCCAAATCAAAGAGAAGCCAGAGATATTTTACCTGAATTCAGTGAGATGTTAAGGGCAAGGAAAAAAAAAAGACAATGGGTGGAGAATTTCAAAAATGGAGCATAAACCAGAACTTGAAAAACATAGACCATCATTAGGAAGGACGGTAAATATAATGTCCGCCACCATGCCCTAGTGACAGAGAAATTAAGAGAACAAGAACTCTATTCGAGAAAAAATATATATATATTCAATACAAGCAACAACATCCAAGATCCACAGTATCGTCCCATAAAGCAGGCAACTGAACTTTATTGCACAATTTAAATGCTGTTCCATGGTAGGACCTTTTGAAATTGAGACCAAAAGTTAGCAGAAGCAAAGCAAAAAAATGTAAAAGTTTGTCTAGCCTGATAATTTCTTCAAATCATTGAAACCCACCGAAAGAAAGATCTTAAAAACCACCATTATCACCACCATAATCATAGTTTTCGACCTTCCGAAAATCTTATTCATCATTATACAAAGCGTTGTACCAAAGAAAGAACTTGACAAGAACATCTAAGGTAGGTATTCATTTCATAATTTGTTCTAGTAGATCTACCAGCTAAGACACTTGAGAGATGCACTCAACTAATTAATTCAAACGAAAAATAGCCACAAAGGGAAATCATAACAAGAGCATACATCAAATTAAAGATTGAGTAGTTTATATCAAATTGAGTAGTTTATATCAAATTTCTTACTGTTTCCGCTAGGAAAAAGCTCTCCATATGGTCTTCCTGCTTGTGAAACTCTACATCTGATATGTGACAGTATCCACAAGGACATCGTGCACCATATTGCAAGCTGGCCACCATGTCCCGCCCGGCATCAAGATATCTACAAAGAAATAGGCAGTGTGCTGTAATATAAATCATGTAATCTACAACTCCAAAATCTCTTGGCCTCATTAGGCTTGGGTGTGAAACAAATGAAAAAGTGAGAACAAAGTAGCATCTAATAGAATGAGCCATAGGTCAAATTGCCTCCATGAGAAAAGCGGAAAAAATCTAATAGTAATGCAAATCAGAAAACAACCCTCAATTTGTAGAGGTGATTAGAAGTGATTCTGCACTAACCTGGGATCTCTAGTAGCTTTGTAGAGCCAATATGTGCTCTCAATTAACTCTGGACGCAGCGGATAGCTCTTTTGTCCATGCTGAAAATAAATAAGACTAAAAGATCAAAGCTTAATTATAGTCATAATAACCCGAACGCTATTATCTGCTATTTATAAGACAATCATTCACCAATACAGAACAGAATTTTTCGAAAAGAAAATCAAGAACAGAGAAAAGAAACGCCAAAGCATCGGCCGTCAAAAGGAGACAAATTTAATTTGGGTTACTAAGATTTAGTGCACGGGGCCGTTCTTTTGAATATTAAGCTAGTAATGCAGTTGTGCATCAAATCTTACACATTGGCCAAAAGCTCAAACACCTCCAAACATAAGTCGCTAGAGCAATTGAAACACTAAATGATTTTAACCTTTTTATTTTTACTTTTTTGGGTTTGGGGGATTAAACTCTGTACCTCAATTAAAGCAGATGTGGAATTACCGCTAAGCTGTGCTTGCAATCACAAACACTAAGATTTTAACAAACCAAAGCCTTGCATAAACAAAACTTCAAATGCCAATGACTAACCAGAAGGCAAAACAGTTTTTACTTTTCAAAAACATCACAAAGATTGCCCTACACCAGCATATTCCTCCAATATAATTTCACAAGAGCAAATATAAGTTTGAGCGGAAAGGAAAGTAAACAAAATACCTGCACACTCAGCGTAGCAAGATTGAAGCCCTCGGGAGTGAAACCATATTTTTTCCAAACGCTAAAGAAGGCCTTATGAGTTCGAATTGCAGGATCGATATCCCCAGCTAAAACCTTCCAATAGTTGAGATGAACGAGATCAAATTATGAATGCTATCAAAATCTCTATTGTCCACAATTGCAATAAAGTATAGAGAAAAACCTGAAGGCCGGGCCAGAAAGCCTGCAAACTGTTAAATAATGGCCAGACAAGAGTGGCAGAATCCATGTTTACCTCCACATACCTGCAAACAAAACCAGATTTCATGCCCTCTGGAGTTAAAATGAGCAAGTAAATTACATGTATTGTTAACTATAACACTATAAAGAATACAAGCTTTTACCAAGGATCATTGAAAAGATAGTGCATGGCCGCCGCATAAGCTTCTTGAAATATGAATAAATACTCTTCATCTCCAAATAATAAATGAGCCTGAAACAACATGTCTCAAGTAAACAACAAAGACATAAGAAAAGAAAACCGTGGGCCTTCAAAATGAGACATCTATTGGAAGACTTCTCATCATTCAATTCACTAACAATTATCTCATTGTGTCAGTAGAAAGAGGCAGTTATAAAACTTGAAAGGTAAAGCCAAAAGCTGCTGTGAGCAGGACTTTGCAAAAGAAAAACATTTAAGATCAACAAAAACATACAATTCGATAAAGAACCACTAAGTATTTGACCTGGTGAAAATAACAATTCTTCTTATTTTATAGGAAAAACTAATAACTCATTTCGTACAACCAAAATAAAAAAGTTAATACTAGAGCATTTCGACGATGCAAGTCATGTTACTACCTTCAGAAGATACTCATAGAAAGAGTCAATACTAGTTCCTATTCCAGCATCCTGCAAAGCAGCAAAGAAAAGAACCATGGTTGATGCACACAAAACAAAAACAATTACAACAACAACAATAACAATAACAATACATAGATAGATAGATAAAATAACAATAACAGATAAATAAATAAAATAGAAAAATAAAAATAAAAATCAGAGGGACTAAGGCAGCAATATAACCTCCAAATAAAAGAAAAGAGTGAAAACAATCAAATAAACAACATCTATTTTCTTGCATTCAACTTAAGGGTTCTTTTGGAAGACCAGACTAGTGGCACAGACAGGACTAGAACTGTCATTATATCAAGCATTTGAAAGACATGGTAGAGTTGGATAAAATTGTTCTCAACATGATTAAAATCCTATCATATGGGGGTGGAGGGTTCAAAATAGAAAGTGTTGGCATATAATTTTGTCTAAATAGTGCTATATGCAGATGTGCATATGATGCAAGCAGCAGCTGGTGGTTAAGATTGTTATCAATTTGAAAGAAGAGATACCTTCTGTGTCCATTCACCAGTAAAAACATTAATATGAGCACCCACTAAATTATGCTTTGAGCGGCGAGCCCAAAGTCCACGCACCGCATTCTTGGTAACTTGTTCAAAAACTGAAATACCAAAAAAGCATGGGCATTAGTACATTATAACTTCGAAATGGACACTCCAGTTCTCCCCTTCCCAAAATAAAGAAATGGAAAATGCCAAGCACAGGAATGACAAAAAAAAATCATATATTTAACAAATAAAGGGAAACAAAAAGAAAAGAAACAAAAGCCACGAGATCTTTGTACAAAATGAAAGGGTTAAACAGGAAGAATAGGCACAATGAATAAATAACAAAACAACCAAAAAGCTGTGAATTGCAGAACAACCTGCTTCTACGTAGATTCCCTCCACTCAAGGTAAAAAAAAAAAGGATAGCAAAGGTAGTGATATTTACTGGGATCATATGTCAAACGGCTAAGCACTCCAAACTCTAAAGTCAAAGTCCCTCCACCAGCTGTTGATGTTATCTAAAAAAAAACATGTGAAACTTTAGATCTTTTCCCTAACCTACACAAACATATATGAGTACAGAATATGCATAGCAAAAAAGCTCTTTTTCACAGTTGAAGTTCTGCATTCGTACTCCTCAATTTTTAGCACATCATATGCGATGATTATGCACAGGCAGATTTGTATTTGTAATTTTTTTTTCTCTTCATATGAGAAATCCATCATCGGACATGTTTGTTAATAATTAGTCATTAAGAAAGAAACCTGCACAGGAAGTAAAAAAGTTTAAAAGAGTTTTGCCTTGCTTTCATGTTCATCAACTCCATGCAAGAGATTGACAGATCCAAAAGGAATTCCTGCAAAAGGATAATAGGTAGAAAGGTTACTGAAAGTGCTTGTTTTCCACGATATTTCAAACATGCAATTCAATTTTACAAATTTTTTTGCGAGATTTATTTATCCACAAACTCATACTTTCAATCCTCGTTTCACAAAGCTAGGGAAAATGCAAGAGACCTCTGCTTCTTGCAAAAGTAAAGGACATCCAAGCTACTAGAAGTAAAACAAATAAGGCAAACAATGATATTGTTTTTTCAGCCATATCGCCACAATTCAGAAAATGAAAGTGTTAGAAATCGACAGATATGAAGTTAGTTAATATTTTGTTCTTTTTTTATATGAATAAAAGAAATACTATACAACTTATATATTCACGTAATAGATCAATAACTTCAAGTTTCTAAAACTCACATGCCAAAATTGGAAAAAGAAAAGGGAAGAAAAGAATAAGATACTTTCAACTCAACTGAAGCACCAAAGGGAACAGGAAAGCAAGAGAAATAATGAAAGCATCTGCTAATTACATCTTGGGTAAGGGTAAAACCTGTAGGAGTGTCAAATGCAGGTAACAATCTCCGGGCTAAATCCTCAGCCAGGTGAAGTAACTGGTTGTCGTAGTTTGGAATTTTCATACCCTACAACAGAAAGATGATGAAAAGATCCAGAAAAAATCTTAAGATTACAATTTACGGTGTAACAATACATAACATAAAGCAAAGGAGAGGCGTAATTCTAGTTTTTAGAATTCTGACAGTGTCCCATAGAAAACGGTTAATGCTCGGCTTATTATCTTATTTACTGTCACTTGTGTAGCTGAAAACAATTTTATCGCATTTCCTTAGTTTTTCTTGGACAGAATAAGTATGACTCTTCAAAACCACGGTGGCAAAATAATATCAAAATGCCTTATGCAAAAAGTCAACAACTATATTCTAGTTCATCTCAAACTTTTCTTAAAAAATAATTTCATGCTTTTCCAAAAACAAGATCTCTTTAAGTAAATACAACATAGAGCTACTACCGTGGCATAGTCACTTGCTATAAGATGTGCAGATAGTAAACCGCCAAGGACACGAATGGTAGTCTCAAAAAGTGAAACCGTCTTATTCTGCGTGAACATTAAAAGCAAATGAAGTTAGTCTTAGATCTAAATTCATTTAGTAAAATCAACGCTAAAACGAGATTTCGACACAACAACCAAGAGGAAAAGGCAAAAAAGGTTAATGTATCTTAACAGCTAGAAAAAAAGGATACACCAAATCATATAACAACAAATAACTTAATAAGCCTCCCATAAAGATCTCTAGGAGCACGGTTTACACAAGATAACCTCAATCAAAACAGCAGGCTTCTCACATCTTAAACATGCTATGATACTGATCCAGCATAGTCAGCTTACAAACAAGTAAAAAAGGCATTACTCACTATATCAAACCGAAGGTTTTTACCAATCCATTCAACAGAAGCAGCAAAGCGTTCACGATCACCAAGTAAAGCCAGTGTGTCTAAAGAGTCAATCTGAAACCATGGCATAACCGGACTACTAAAAATAAGGGTAAGATTTAATACAGAATGTAAAATCCAAATCACAGATATATAATCTCTCCCACCAAAGTTAAGGCATAACCGCCAAGCGAGTCTTCCCCGCCACAAGATAGAGGTCTTAATTCATCAAGTGGAAAGGCATTCTCCATGTATCCATTAAAAGCATGATAAAACATTTCTCTCACCTACAATGTAAAGTAGTTAAAAACAAAAAATCAGTTATTCAGCTACTAATCTATTTTGAGTGAATTTCAGCACATTTCACAAGTAATCCTATTATTTCAATCTCACAAGCCTATGATAGAATGAATAATTTTACATTTGTAAGACAAAAGGGAAAAAGAAAAAATAAAAAAATAAAAATAAAAAACTTTCTTACATTACCTACCAAAAATGTTGACTTCAAGTATATTCTAACTTCTTCGCAATAGAGAAAACACACTTACGGTGAAAATATACGTATATATACACTAAAAGAACAAATACTAAAACAAATTTTGCAAAACTAAATTCTGGGCATTGAAGATTCGAGTCTTTGCAAAAATAATGTTTACTAGGCAATGCGTGGTGAATTTGATTTTTTTCCCTATTTTCACAGCAAAAAAAAAAAAAGAAAAAGAAAAAATCTGAAAACATGGCAAAGCAGGGGCTGAAGATAGATCACTGGCATTCAAATTAAGGCAAAAACAGATGAAATTTTAAATCAAAACCCAGAAGTAGTTCTGCTTTAGAGAATTATAGGATGCGAAAAATGGGATAATAGTATAAATATTAGTATTAGTATCAATATTACCTCGTCTCTGAGCTGTTTGGCTTCGTCGGAAGTGACGCCATCTGAGAGAGTTGTGGGAGCGAGAAAGACCAACAAAAATATCGACAGAATTTGAATCTTCGATTTCGTAACCATTCTTCTTTCTCTCCTCAATCATGAATCTGTGTATTTAAACATTTGTTTTTGTTTTAAGTTGTTTTTGCTTTTGCCTTTCGTCGGCTGAAGAACTCAACTGGTTGTTTTTAACTCTATTTTTTTTTTTTTTTACTTTATCAAAATATCTTTTTTATTTTTTATTTATCAAAAGATTGAAAAATATGCATATATTTACGAAGAAAATATATAAATATGAAAGTAATAAATAATAATTATAAAGTTCTAGTAGATTACTTTACACGAGAAATCAACCAATAGAATCGTGGAATAAACACATGGCAATTTTTTATTGGATGAAGTCTGTACAACAAACAATACTTCTAGGTAAAAAACAACCCTTCGTCATTTTGTTTTTTGTTTTTTGTTTTATAAAAATTTAAAAATAAAAATATTTTAAAAAATATGTTAAAATTATGTTTAAAATTGTGTTCAATTTATATATGTTGGTATGTTTTTAAAAACAGCATATTTTTTGTATAAAAAGTAATTAAAACCAATTTTGATATTAAAAACATTGATTATTAATTTAATACTAAAAAATGATGCCACTTAGAATAAACATCAAACATTTTTTAAGAAGAAAACAATTTGATGGTCTTCTCTTCCTTCGGCTGCAACACCACCGTGGTGCTTCGGTGACGCTACAACGCTGAAGAATCTGGCAGCATGGGGGGTGCTCGATGAAGATCTTGTGGTGGGAGGCAGCGGGCGACAACCTATTGGGGTGGGCTTCATGGTGGACGAGGGTCGAGGGGTTCAAGGGTCGACGGGACGGGGCTGGGTTTACTGGGATTGCTGGCGAAGGGTGGGTCGCTGGGTTTAGGCAGAGAGGGCGATCATTGGAGAATCGCTGGAGAGAGGACGCCGTGGGAGGAGGGTGGCGAACTGGGTTCGCCGCGTCGTCGTGCAATCTAGGTCTCTACAGTCGCGGTCTCTAGGTCGTCGGCAAGGATGGGTCTTTGGATCGTCAGGGAGGACGAGTCTCTCGGTCCTTGGTGAGGTTGGGTCATTGGAGAATCGCCGATGGGTGGGTAGCAGACAAATTGAGAGGGTGAGATAGAGGCTTGGTTGAGAGGGGCGAAAATTTTGGAAACAAGTTTTTTTTTTTTTTTTTCAAAATTTAAAGAAATTTGGGTTATTTCTGAAACAATTTTCATTTTTACTTCCCAAAAGTTTTTCACCAAACATTGTTTTGCAAACCTTTTCATTTTTCACGTTTTCGAAAAGGTGAAAAAACTTTGCAATGTCGTTCCAGATTATCATCACTCTTCTAATGTCGTTTCTTGTTGGTCTTCTTTATGATGCTGTCGTTTATGCTGTTTCTGGGTTCACTTTTGTTGTCGTTTACCTTTTATGCGGTTTGTGTTTTTTCTTTTTTGTGTTTAGTGTGCTTTTTCCTTTTGACGCTAACATTTTCTTACGGTATTTTTCTCGAATTGTCGTTTTCTTTTTCTCCCTTTATTTCTTTTTATTAAATGGGTTTTTATGTGGCTTTCTAGTCAGTGTGGCTGATAAATTATTCTTGTCATTTACTCCATCTAATCATGTTTTGAAAGAAATTCGTCCAGGCTCCAAACAGTAAAGACTTGCATGACATGATGTAAGTTAAGATGATATTAAGGATCTAATTATCACACGCATCAATTTTACGTGTAAAATAGATTCCTAAGCCGAATAGCATGTTTCACATTTGTTTGCCCTTTTTATTTGTTCACATTACCAGTCGTCTTCTCCTGTATCTTCACCTGTTTTATTTAACTCTAGAATTTAAATATACACGATGATTAGTATACACGATGATTAGGAAAAAAAGTTTTAAACTCTAGAATTTAAATATACACGATGATTGGAAAAAAAAAAATCTAACTCTAAAATTTAAATATACACATTATAATATATAAAAACTTTACCTAATTTTACTTAACACAGTAAACATGAGAGCGATTGACGTTTTGTGTTAATTTGATGCACAATTGAAAAAAACCTAAAATCTAAACTACTCCCTGAAACACTTTATTCGTTTTTTTTTTTATGGTGCTTTGGTTAGCTTTATTCTTTCGTTTTGTTGTCGTTTCTTCACTTTACGTCTGTCCTTCCATTCCTTTATTCTTATCACGTTATTGTCCTTTCTTTCTTGCTTTTTTCTTCTTCTTTTTTTTTTCCCAATTTTCGTTCCTAAGGCTGCTCCCTAACTTCATCGATCGAGCATTTTCTTCAACTGGATCTTCCAAGACGTTCAGAATCATAGCACATATACAAGCATAACGGATTCCACAAACATAGCCAACTTGTCGGTTGAAACTACATTCTTAGCAGTATCTCTTAAGAATAATTTAATTAAGCATCCATTTGGTTCACAGTTTCAACCAGAACTCTTAGACTTTTTAGCTACGAAAATGTTCTCCCAAAAAAAATTTAAAATTTTTGTTTATACTTTTTGCTCTAACCCTATGAACCAAACGAGCCATAAAACTAATACGATGTAAGATATAGAGTACATTTGACAACATAGTTAGAACAAAAAGTGAAAATTAATTTACTGTAACATATGAGAGTTTTATACTGCAACCTATTTTTACTTTACACTTTAACAGTTGAAATTATATGATTAGAACAACGTTTTCAAATGACACCATAAAGATTTAGCGGGGCCACAGAGAATAGCGAAAAACCAATAGTCACTGTAAGATTTCACAAGTAGAAACAATTTGTGGGTTGAAACTCCTGTTGTGTGGTTTTCTAATCAAAGGACTTCAGAAGAATCTTCTCTTTTCTTTTTTTTTCACATGTACTTGTAATTAGCAGCAAGAATCCCACAGTAAAAAGGTTACTACCATGATCGTACAGGGATTGAATAATTACAGAAATAAATTCTCAAACAAAATAAACCTAGCTGTAAATGAGAACAAAAGGGTTCAAAGTAACCATTACAAAGAGCAGTGTAAGCACCCATTCCAGAATCTTACCCATCAAAATGACGACATAATTTGAATTGTTAAGATTGATCTGTAAAAACTTGCATTAAGATCTCGCAAACTGAGCAATTGGTTATATGGGTGTGAACTCCAAGACCCTTTCTTCATGCCTGTCAAATGGAAAAATAATCACGTTTAAAAGGGCATAAAGGGCTAGCAAGGTGCTTCAATTAATTATGACAATGACCAGTGCAAATGTGGAAGCAATCATGTACTCAAAAAGTAGAGGAGAGCTATTTTCCTGAAATATTTTAGCCACAAGAACACGAGTATAGGCCTTTTACAAATCTCTGTACTACCTCGCCAGACCATGGTTTTTGACGCTTTGAAACTTAGGCCAAAAAAAAAAACATAATACAACCGTAGTAAAGAATTACTTTTAGGGGTATATGACTGCTACTAGAGGTGCCAGAAAAGTTATTCATAGTGGGGTTTATCTGTTCCTAAAAACCATGGTTGTTATTGTTCTAAAAGGGTGATGTCTATTAAAACTGGTCAAGAAATATATAGAAGAATCTCAAAACAAAAAAAACCCCCTTAAATAAAGAACTACAAGCCATTATCAAATGGGGTCTCTTGTTCAAACCCGATGGCTCTTGAGCTGAAGCATGAAAAGTACAAGTGTCCAACTCAGGAGATAGAGGCATGAAGAAAATTCAAAAACCAATCAGCCTTGTCAAGTTAAGGCTACACCAGCTACTACTAGTATGACAAACTTCCACTCTTATCAATACAAATCAGAACCATTACTAGCAAGTAGCACCAAATTAACAGCTTTGGCCTTTAGGCACTCGGTGAAAGCACTGGAATGCTAGGCTAATGCTAGGCTGGATCAACTTTCTTACAATAGCATGACAAGAACTAGAACTGCAGGCAAACATATATACATATTATATTAATAATTGAGAGCAAGACAAACCTGCTGTTTCTTCTTCTTTGACCTCCTCTTTCTTCGGGGTTTATGAGCATCAGAATTGGAGCTTAAATTACTTCCCTGAGCTGTTCCTGAATTTGAAAATCCCCTAGACTTGAAGGAAGAACCACTGTTGCTATTTGACGTAGCGCTGGATGTGGAAAAATCATCCCTGCGTTTTGAGAAACTTTTGCTTGATGAAGGTGCAAATTTTGACTTAGAAAGAGTTGAAAAAGACTTGGTTGACGGCCGTGGAGGAGGCATTAAGGCTCTAGCAGAGACCTGTCTCTATTAAAACAGGTCCAAGTGAGGAAAAATGAATTTCACACAACACCACTAGCCATACATCAGTAGAACAATGAAACACTATCAATATAAATGAGAAACCTGATTTCTTTCATCACTAGACATGCCAGATGCAGCCTTTCCAGAAGCACTGGAAGCCTGTTCCCTGCAAAAAGACTTAAGATGAAGTGTTTTCAACATATAACAATGTTTACTATGTAAAGTATAACATAAGATAGTGGTTTAATTCAAATGGATTTGAAACAACTCACTACCTGCAACATTCACGGTTGTCGTGGGTTAAAACATTCTTCATCTTTCTTTTCACTCAGATACTTAAAGTTTTGTGAATGGTAGCAAACGAAAGATGAAACTAAAATAACATCTCCCTTTGCAAAGATGGCAAATACCTTGTACTTTTGTCAGTCAATTCATCATCTGCATCTGCTTCGTCACTAGAGCTTCCACTCAGGAAGAAATCATCATCACTCATATCCAAAAGCCCATCATCCTCACTTCCCGTCTCTGTTTATATAAACAATAAAAAGAGAGCATTATGCCAGTAGAACAAACGATTTAATAATTGGTGACCATAAGATTAGGTTGACGATTTACAAAAAAAAAAAAAAAAGGAGTTAATGAGCAAAATAAGCACTTTCCGAGTTGTTGAGGCCGAAGATTTGCCAGCGCTACTCTCAGAAAAATTTATCTCACCACAGTAATGCACTCACAAATTTAATGAAGAATAAATGCAGAAAAATAAATAAACACAGAAATTTATAGCGATTCACTCTCATTGAGAGCTACATCCACTATAGGAAGGAGGAGAGAATTTCACTCTTTTGTAAAAGAAAAATACAAACAGTAACGCTCTATGAGAGACTTGGGGCTTTTTGGACGGTTTAATCCCCTATTTATAGCCCTTTACAATTAATATAAATAAATTCAAACAATATCAAATAAAGTCTAGGGATTCTATATTGTTTTCCTATTTGAATATAGATATTTCTCCTTCTCCATGCTGACCACAATAGCCTTGATCTTCAAAAAATGGAAATTGAGCTATTTCCCAATTTGAAATTCAATTAATATTCATCTTTTTCCTTGACCTCTGATAGCCTCGCACATGCAACCCAGACATGCTAATTAAGCTGCTTCTACATGTTGGGCCTGAAGTCGCTTCTAAGCCGAGCCCATTGGACCGTCGAGACTATACAACAATTCCCCCCAGCCTAAAGCAACTCTTCTTATATAGCCTCGACGTCTCAATAAGCTCGGCCCAAAGGCGACTTCATGAGTCAACATCAATATCAAGCAGAAGAATATATGGAAAGCATTCAGAAATAAGGGAAGAACTTGCAATTGTTTCTTCCGACAAAATTTTTGTTTGACCACATCAGATGTAGTGATGCAAGAGAGTAGATCTACGTCGTTATATTGAGCGACAAGTATATATGAGTTATTTGAGAAGAGCTATGTTGCCTAAAACATATCCTCAGTAAATCTGGTGAGTATTGCCCTGCTTCATCATAAATCTTTTCTTTAAGTTTTTAATTTTACGTATGTATCACCGTCCATGACAAATTTGCACCGTTTAGTCATGGTAGCATACTTGCAGTTCTCATGGAATCATTCAAACAAATCAAGGAAATAATCCAATTCCCACACTTTTATGCAGGATGGAAAAGCAAAGTAGAGGAAAGTATATACCTTCCAAATCCTTTCCACTAGCTGCAGCAGCTATTAGATTAGCCTTAATCTGCTCGCGCAATCTATTTCTCTTATCAACCAATTGTGAATCATCACCTCCAGTAAATAAAGAGACGTATTTCTCAGTCTTTGGAAAGAACTGCCATAACCAAGAACCTTTAGCTTGGCAGATAATATAATAACCAGTACTCACGTATCATAGAGAAGAACATGACAACCTGAACGAAAACAAAGACAAAATTCACTCACTCACAGCACCTCTCTACGAAGACTCTAGTTCAGAGACAAGGGTCAGGTTTCAAGTCCAGTACAAGCTCGTTAGGTTTCTCACAACATTAAGACATTACTTTCTTTCAGCAATTATAATTGCACACTTCTAATACCAAATATTTTCCCACAATAACAAATAATTAAGTGCAAATACTTGGCTTACCCTGACATATTCAAGATCTTCTTTCAACTTAGAAAGCTGCTCAGCAATATCTGCATCCTGCGCTTGACCAGATGAAGCACGTTGGAGCTTCTCTAAACGCCTGATTCTTCTCTCGATCTTTCTTCTCTCTGAACATCACACATGTCACATCCAACCAAGCAAAACATACCCATCCCAGGTATCTAAATTACACGAAAGGGGGCTAAAAAATAATTAAGCTCTCAAGTATTACCAAAAAATTTTATTTTCCTGTCCCGCAAGAATATTTTGCGCTCCACAGCTAGACGAGAATGAATCTCCTGCTGTTTTCTGAGCCCTTCCAACTTCTGTTCCTGAGCTTCCCTAACTTCAACTGGAAGATTCTTAAGAATAAATAAGACAACAAATAACATTTAGTGAGGAATTCTTCCACAACACAATACCCTCTATACTAAGCACAGCATTACAATCAATACACCAACAAAAGAAAACCTTTCTATTCATCGAGAAATGAACCAAAGGAACTACAGTAACTAAACTGGCTTAAAAAAAATGAAGTTCCAATCTTGATTATACAGCTGAAAAGTGGCTATAAAGCTTTCTCAGAAACCAAAAACAAAGAACCTCAAATCACAAATTCTCTTCACCGCATTAATAACAAGAGCTAAAATAAAATATAAATCACAACGTCAAAAACCCTAATCTAAACATCGAAACCGCAATTGATAGCCACAGAACAGCAGAGAGAGCTGAAACAAACGAGCAAACGAACCAGAAAGAGTGGGAATTGATCGAAATACCTTCCGAAGCATACGCTCGACGGAGCGAATCTGGTTCTTGAGAGAGACGGCCTTGGGCTTCTTCTCGGCGGCCAGGGACTTGGATCGGCGGCCAGCGGCGGGCTTCAGCCGGCGCTCGCCATAGCCACCGTGAGCCATGGATTGGCTGCTCCGAAACGGCGGAAGAATTCGGCCTTCCGGAGAGAGAGAATAGCAATGGCCTTTTCTCGGTTTTGCCCTAGAAAAAGGGAAAATGGAGGGGTTTTGCCTGTTACAAACGATATGGTTTTTGGTCCGAATGGCAATGATAGTGACGGTGCCTTTCTCTTTCTCCGCTCCCTTCTCTTCTCTGCGTTCTTGTTTTTGCCTTTTTCTATTTTATTTTTTTATTTTCTTTCCTATCCTAATTTTTGCCACGTTGGCTTGGATAGATGCCAGATGGGACACTCCTAAAAGGGCTCTGCTTATTTCGAAAATATTGCTTAAAAACGTATTTAATCACATAATAATTATTTCAATGTTGTTATATTTTTTACATTATATAAATATAAAGTAATTATTTTAACAATATTATTTTAAGATAAATCTAACATATTTAGAATCATATTTTAATTTATTAAATATAACCATTTGTCTCATTAATTTTTTAAAAAAGTCTAAATGGTTAGCTTGGGTCCATCCTCCTCGCATGAGTGGGGCCAGCCAAGCCTAACTTAAGTACCAAGAAGCCCAGTCAGGTTATTGCCTCTTTTTATTTTATATTTTTAAAAATATATTTATTCATTTCACACATAAAAATCTAGTTTATATTTATTTATATCACAATTATACATACTATCGTTCATATTATATGTATAAATCATGTCACATTTATACAACTTAAACATCTGAATCACTAATTAAAAAAAAAGTTTCAAAAGTTACATTTATAAAAATTCTTTTTTTTTAGGGCCAATTTATATCATCGCCTCTTGTGTTACGAAAATAATAAAAACACCCACTTAATTTTTCTTTGTTTTGTTCTAAAGGAAGAAAAAAATTACATATAATATTAATTTCAAAAATAATATTATAACTACTTTCAAATATCTAGAACAAGTGACACATAATCTCAATTTGAAAATAAAAATATTACCTTTTTCAAATAATAATCATATTAAGGGCATCAAGTCTTATTTTATGATCGTAGCAAAAACAATAAAAGTTTAATCTAGCAGGTATGGTTATAACTAACTTTTTATTTTTTAAATGATATAAAGCTCTAAGATGTTATATTAATAAATAAAAAATAAAAAAAATTGTTAAAGTATAAAATTTTGAACCAAAAAATTGTTTCTAATCATGTTTGTCCAACACCCTTTAATTTTATTGTATGAATTGATGTAACATATCAATTGTTTTTCTTGTGAATGTTTTAAAAATCATTTTAAAAATAATACTGTATTCTTTCAAGAAAATTCATTGCTCGGAAGAAAAGAAAAATGTTTTTTTTTTCAATTAAAAAAATAAAAGAAAGGGTGTTGTTGCGTTAGATAGATGTAACATATCGATTACGTAAGATTCTTGATTAAGGGCTCTGGCAGGAGCGAAAGAACAATCATGGATTTCTTCTAGTAATTAAAAGCTTTAATAATCAAACCCAACACAATCATTTTTCTTTTTCTCCTTTTATAATTTTTTCCCGGCACTTATTTCCAAATGTCGTGTCACAAACCCTTCAAAAAGCCGTTTCTCAAAAAAGGAAAAAAAAAGAACCAAAAAAAGTAGTAATTTTTACTGTAGAGAATACAAGTTTACTTCACCCACATAGTATAGTTCAGATTGACTCTTTAACAATATAATCTATAATCAAAACAGTTTTATATCTTATACTGTAAATTTTTAACATAGCTTAAAATTTTTATTCGATGACTAAAATACGTTGCTCTATCGATGGAGCAAAATTATTTTCTTTGTTGTAAGAATTCTCCCCCAAAAAAAAAAGGACATGAATGGATCAAATTAACAAGGGGATACACCGAAAGAACAATAAATCAGAATCTTTATCTTTTTTTCTACAGTTAATCATACTCTTCAACTGTGGAAATGCAAATTTATTTATTCCGTTTACAAGGACTGGGAAATTTGAAAAACAACATCAATGCTCATAAAAGTATACGAATTCAAAAGATTTTCAACTAAACTAAGGCCTTATTCATCAAACTAAATCTAATTCAAAAGCTTTTCTAGCAAGACTAGATGCCAGAGTACCTTCTCCTCTATGGTAGTGAAAAAAGCCTGGAGATTCGAAAGTACCTCTTGACATCAACAAATAAAATAAGATATTTAAAGGACAGGTGCCAACAGTT
>CAMOHE010040380.1:0-10394 GCA_946598075.1 Artocarpus hirsutus | reverse complement strand
ACAGTGTAATTTTTCGTCACGCAGTATTTTTCTTATACTGTCGTGGTCAAAACAGTGTATTTTCTATCCTTAGACTGTATAAAAATATTTAACTTACTTTTCGTTCACTTTTGGAGGCCAATCATAACATTTTTCATATCTGTGTTTTCACTTAGCAGTATTCTTATACTGCTCTGGCCTCCTTTCTACCCCATATTAGGGTTCGGACAACCTCTGTGTCCTAATTGCATTCTAGTCGTTCATTCGTTTATACCACAATTTCACAATTAATTGTGATATAAAATTCATTTTATGGATATTATTCACAGATTTCTGAGTAATTCGACTCATAAAATATGTATTTTACCATATCCAACATTTCATCATATTTCCCATAAATATGCAATCAATACCGTTTATTCATACTTTATCGTAATTTTGTACAAAAATTACAACTTTTACAAAAATCATATTTTTAAAAGTTAATTCATTAATTAAACCCAATAAAATATTAGGTTTTGTTAATGACATTTCTCGGTCATTACAATCATTATTCATTCTACTTTAACAGGTAAACCACCTACATATTTTTGGGTGAACCGCAGGTGAAACAAGGAAAATCAAACAATAAAAATCAAAGAATCAAAGTAAACTATCGGTTTTTTTTCGTAAACTAGTGGTTTAAACAAAACAAAAAAAAAAAAAACAAAGCTTTCCACACAAACAAATAGAACTTCAAACTCTAACCGACAATGACAAAGATTGCGATGCCAGTGATGGTGATCCCAGTGATAGTCACGAAGAAGACACCGATGCGGCAATTATGCATGGTGATCTTAGTGTAGGTCTTGCCATATGGCCACAGAGGCTAGATCTGTAGGAACAAAATTTAACAATGAAAACCATCATCAAATCCGAGGACTCATGTTAATTCATCAAAAATTATAGCAGAAACGTACCGGAATCTAATAAAATGATTGAATACTTGGTTCTTGATCTTCTGAGTCAAGAAAGTATGTTTTTTAGTGAGAGGAAGTTTTCTCTCTTTCTTTTCACATGATGGGATGCGTAAAAGATACGTCACAGTCTAATTTAGGGACCACAACTATTTATAATATTTTTAACTTTTTCTTATTTATATTTTGGCCCATCATAAAAATAGAAATTATACTTTAGATCTCTACACATAATTTTGTACCTATACTTTGTGAGATGCTTTAAAACCTAAAACTTTATACTTTATTAGATCACTTTAATTAGGCTAATCTTATTTGATAGCATTAATACACATTTATTTAATATATTAGCCCACATATTATTGGAATTAATTCCAACAATCTCCCACTTGAGCTATATATGAAACTTTATAAATGTGAATTATACCTTATGAGCTCATGAATTGTGCTATCATTACCAAAAGCATCTCCAATCAATCCGGTCCATCAATCATATCAATATAAGATCAAAGTGGTATTCGTTACATTCAACGTAACTAAACCCATCAATGGTCACGTATATTAATATAATGAACGACATGGATCAAGTATGGATGTGTAGCAAGAAAATTTTATACAATGTGATCTTAACATGCCTATTTTCTATTGGTCCAATCTTATTCTTTAGTGAGATCAAATCAAGCATATACAGAGTGAAAATAAACTGTAAACTTTATTTCTATAGAAAATAACCATAAAATGTGTCTATAACAAGAAAGCATCCAAAATACAATCTCCCACTAAAATGACATATCCTCAAGAGATACAATACCTATTTGAGCTGCGTGCTCATAAAAGACCTTGGGTGGTACTCCTTTTGTAAGCGGATCTGCAACCATAGAATTTGTCCTAATGTGCTCTATAGACACCTGACCACTCTGTACTCTTTCTTTAACAACGAGGAACTTAATGTCTATATGCTTCGAATTTGTTGAGCTCCTATTGTTATTGAAATATAGCACTGCTGACTTATTGTCACAAAATATCTTAAGTGGTCTTTCAATTCCATCCACAATTCGCAGCCTAGTGACAAAATTCCGTAGCCATATCCCATGGTTGGATGCCTCATAACATGCTATAAACTCTGTTGCCATGGTGGAAGAAGCTATTAGTGTCTACTTAGCACTTTTCCAAGAAACAACTCTTCCAGCTAGCAGATAGATATAGCCTGATGTGGATATCCGACTGTCTTGGCACCCAGCAAAATCAGAATATGAATACCCAATGATCTCCAACTGAACCGACCTTCTATATGTGAGCATATAATCCTTCATTCTCTGTAAATACCGCATGACTCGTTTGGCTGCTTTCCAATGATCCATCCCTAGATTACTTAAGTATCTGCCCAATATCCTTATAACGTATGCAATATTCGGATGCGTACAAACCTGAGCATACATTAGACTTCCTACTGCTGACGCATAAGGAATCTTCTGCATTTCCTTAACCTCAAAATCATTCCTAGGGCATTGATTGAAACTAAACTTGTCTCCCTTAGCAACAGGGGTGTCACCTGGTTTACAATCTTGCATGCCAAGTCCCTTAAGTACCTTCTCGATATAGCTCTTTTGTGATAATCTAAGTATACCCCGAGAGTGATCCCGGTGTATCTGTATACCCGAGACAAAAAAGGCGTCACCAAGATCCTTCATCTCAAATTTTTTTTGATAGAAATCTCTTGGTTTCATGCAATAAGCCTATATCGTTGCTGGCAAGCAATATGTCATCGACATACAAAACCAGGAAAATATACTTATTTCCACTGAACTTATGGTATATACAATCATCGACCATATTCATCTCAAAATCTAACGAGATGATAACCTGATGAAATTTATAATACCATTGATGAGACGCTTGTTTAAGCCCATAGGTGGATTTCTTTAATTTACAAACCATCTTCTTTGAGTCTCCCGACACAAAGTTTTCTAGGTTGCACCATATAAATTGTCTCATTAATGTCGCCATTGAGAAATGCAGTCTTAACATCTATCTAGTGAAGCTCAAGATCAAAATGTGCTACCAATTGCATTATAGTCCTAAAAGAGTCTTTCAAAGAAACCCGAGAGAAAGTCTCTTTATAGTCGATGCCTTCCTTTCGAGTAAAGCCCTTTGCAATAAGACGAGCCTTATATCTCTCCACATCGTCCTTCGAATCCCTCTTGGTCTTAAATATCTATTTGCAACCAATGGGTTTCGCACCTTCAGGCAACAAGATAAGATCCCAAACGTCATTGTCTTTCATGGACTTTATCTCCTCATTCATGGCATCAATCCACTCTTGAGATTTAGAACTTTCCATGGCTTGAAGGAAGTTGATTAGATCATCTTCCACTACTCCAATGTCAACCTCATGTTCTTGGAAAAATATAATATAATCATCAAGAATCGCACTTCTCCTTTCTCTAGTAGATCTTCTTAATGGCATAGGTTTTTAAGGTGGAAGAGTTTGTTCTTCTAGAACAATTACTAGAATGGGAGGTTCTCCGACATTGTCTTGATTTGGATCTACTTCTTGAACAATGTCAGGAATAAGAACCTGATCAATGTCAATAATAGCTGTGGGAATATCAACATATTCCTCTTCAAAGACAAAGTCCTTAACCCTATCTCCCCCCGCAAACGTGACATCCTCAAAGAATTGAGCAGTTCCCATCTCGAAAATCAACTTAGTTGTGGGATCATAAAATTTGTAACCCTTTGACTCTCAGAGTATCCAATAAAATAGCAGCTGATAGTTCTGGAGTCCAGTTTCTTTTCATTAGGCCTATAAGGCCTTGCCTCAGCTAGACAACCCCAAATGTGCAAGTGATTCAAACTAGGCTTCTTGCCTGTCCAAAGCTCATAAGGGGTTTTGGCAGTTGCTTTAGTTGGAACTTTATTGAGTATATAAGTTGCAGTCTTTAAGGCTTCTCCTCAGAGAGATTCTGGCAAGGTAAAATGACTAATCGTACTCCTCACCATGTCCTTAAGCGTTCTGTTTCGCCTCTCAGTAACACCATTCATACTAGGTGATCCCGACATGGTGTACTGTGGGACGATACTACACTCCTCTAGGAATTTAGCAAACAGTCCTAGACGTTGTTCACCTGATCCGTCATATCTACCATAGTATTCTCCACTACGGTCAGATCTGACGCTTTTAATCCTTTTGTTGAGTTGGTTCTCAACTTCAGCCTTATAACTCTTGAACACATCTAGTGACTGGGACTTTTCATGAATGAGATACAGGTAGCCATATCATGAGAAATCATTTATGAACGTAATAAAATATTATTGACCATTCCAAGAAGCCGTAGGGAATGACCCACAAATATCTGTATAAATTAGTTCTAAGACGTCTGAAACCCTGTTGACTCCTAATCTCTTTATGTTTGTCTGATTCCCCTTTATGCAATCAACACAAATTTCAAAATCTATAAAATCAAGGGGATCAAGAATCCTATCAGACATAAGTCTCTCAATTCTCCACTTGAAAATGTGACCTAATCTCTTGTGCCATAATGAAGCGGAATTCTGATTGGTTAATTTTTGCTTTACACCTTGTGTACTTATATGCAAGGTTTTATTAAATGAGGCAACCGTATCAAGTAAATAAAGGTTATCATAAATAAATAAAAAAACCAAAACCAATAACTTTTGAATTTTGAAAAAGACAAAATTTACTGTTTCCAAATGAACAAGAATAACCAAATTTGTCCAATACAGAAACAGAAATCAAATTCTGTCTAAACGACGGTACAACATAAGTCTCATTCAAACCTAAATAAAATCCAGTCCCTAATAATAAACTAAATGTTCCTATTGCCTCAACTTTCACTGATTTGCCATCGCCTACATAGATGTATCTTTCACCATCACTTGGTTTTTGACAGCTCAAGCAACCCTGCATAGACACACTTATGTGAGTAGAAGCACCGAAATCTATCCACCAAGTGTGTCTTGGTACCGAAGTTAAATTAACCTCAGAACAAACTAGATTAAGAAGCGTACCTTTCTTTGCATGCCATGCGTGATAATTGGTACACTGCTTCTTCTTGTGTCCCTTACCTCCATAAAAGAAACAGGTAAATTCATCATCTTGTCCCTTTTGTTGTTTCTTTTCTGGCGCCGCACATGCAGCTTCCTTGCCTTTCTTCCTTTTCCTTTTCTTGTCCTTAGAGGTTGTAGCCAAATGAGCACTTTTTGCCTTCTCTTGCTTCAATCTTTCCTCTTCTTGCACACAATAAGAGATGAGCTCGTTAAGGGACCATTTGTCATTTTGATAGTTATAGACCACCTTAAATTGACTGAACTGTGCATAAAGATATATCAAAACTAAATGCACCAATAAGTCCTCAGACAGCTCTAGCTTAAGTGTCTTTAGTTTTGAAGCAAGATGAGACATCTCCATGATGTACTCCCTTATGTTTTCTTTTCCTTTATACCTCATTGAAATAAGGTTTGCCAAAAGCATACTTGTTTCAGCCTTTTCATTCTTGACAAACCTCTTCTCAATTTCCTCAAGAAAACCTTTGGCTGTAATAACCTTTTCGGACATAGTGCCCCTAAAGGTTTATGGAATAGCACGCTTCATGATCGTTAGACTCATGCGATTCGAACATTTTCACCTTTCCATATCCCTCTTTTCATCAAGGGAACTATTATCTGTAAGGTCAGGAGGTCGTTCAACCCTCAATGCAAGGTCTAAATCTATGACTCCGAGAACAATCATAATGTTCTCTTGCCATGCCTTGAAGTTTGTGCCATTAAGCATAGGAATTGAATTGATGTTAGCAGAAATATTAGAAGCAGAACTTGCAACTGAACAGAGAACAAAACAACAAAATAGCCAAAACAAGAAACTCACATAAGTTCCATATCATACTTAAATAAATTCAAAAAATGGTAGGGCCCATCACAAGATACCTAGCACAACATTAATATTTAGTCTTTGGACAGAAATATTAACTTGCAAGTGGTACTCTTGGTGTAGTAATCAAACATTGATAATAAGTACATGTCAAATAAAAAATCTTCCTTTGGGCCAATTTATTATTCACATGTAAAACCAGATAATCATCACATGTTTATTACCACATGTGTACATGCAATTCTGTCAAATATTAACCTTCCTTTGAGCCGGTTAATATTTACATAAGTTGTATGAACACAACTTTTTATATTTTAAAATAAATTAATTTTCACAAAAGAGGTCACTTTGGTGACATGTTACTTCAATTAATTCATTTCAAAATATATATAAAATACCAATATTTGAATTTAAAATTACACCAAAAATGACCAAAATTAAAATAAAAAATAAAAAATATTTTTTTGTCAAAGTCAAAGTCAACTGGATCAAAGGTCCAAGTCAAAGTTAACCGGGTCGGGTACTATACGGACGAGTTACCCTATCTAACTTTTTACCCAAACCTAATGACCCAAATCCAACCCATTAACCAATTAATTGACCCAATAATTTAAACCCAACCCAAATGGAAAAGTGATTGACCCAGGCCCATTTTTTTTATATGTGGGTCACCCAGGGGTTTAACCTCTGGGTTCCATTCCGGTCACGGGCCAAAGTTTGGCCCATGTATCAAAAGCCCCTCTTTTTAAAGTTCTGGGCTAAAAGCCCAAAACCTCTTAAAAATCCCTCCTTAGGTTCACAACCCGTGGAAAAACAACTTCTGGGAACTTGATGAAATTGCAGTCTTCTCCATTTCCTTTTTTTTTTTTTACTATGTGTGTAGCATTCTGCAAAACTAAAGAAAAGAAACAAGGCTTGACAAGTGCTCTTAAAAAAAAATATATATATATATATATTAAAGGTTCCTGCAATGCATATCAGCCACTCCTTTTCTTTTCTTCTTTCTTTTTTTTTTTTTTATTCTTTCTTTTCGGCCCAAACTGCCGCATCAAACAGACAAACACACATATATACATATACATATCTATATGTAAAACAAAAAGAAATAATGATCCAACTATTTCAACGAAATTGTTTGTACATCGAATTCGTCCAGTATATATATGCACATAACGTCCTGTATATATATGCCGTATAAAATGCATGTCCTTTTGCTGTATGATTTATGAATCCAGAATCACGATTTCAATGAAATCATTTATACAAATCTTGTTTTATATGCCAACATATATATATATATATATATATATATAACCAAAATTTTTAAAAAAATATTTCTGAATGATTCAACATGTGAAGACTCTGATGCTACTTGTAAGAACAAAAATTACTGATAAAAACCATCATCAAATATGAAGACTCAAGTTAATTCATCGTGAATTATAGCGAAAGCATACCTGAATCCGTTAGAATGGTTAAATACTTAGTTCTTGATCTTCTGAGTCAAGAAAATATGTTTTTCTGTGATTCTTTTCACGTCATGGGATACGTAAAAGATACGTTACATTCAGGGACCACAACTATTTATAATATTTTTAACTTTTTCTTATTTCTATTTTGGCCCATCATAAAAATAGAAATTATACTTTAGGTCTCTACACATAATTTTATACCCACACTTTATGAGATGCTTTAAAACTTAAAACTTTACACTTTATTAAACTAATCTTATTTGATAGCATTAATACACATTTATTTCATATATTAGCCCACATATTATTAGAATTAATTTCAACAAGATCTCGTTGCCGCATTGCGAGAGGTCTTGTCGCATGATGCAATAGCCAATCCTTGACAACGGACATTAACGATGGCGTAGAGCGAGTGTGACAAGAGAAAACTAGAGCATGTGCTATTCTTAACTCTTCTTTGTTTTTACGTTTTGCCCCCTTTTCTTATAATTGTGTCATTCTTAAATTAGTAGTGTCAAATTTAAATTAATACTATCAAATTACATAACACGACGGCAAAACTATGACAGCATTCAAAGAAAATGCGCAAGTATGAGTACTTTAGTTCATCTAGGAAAGAGACATTCATTAGATTTCTCTTCTTTCCTAAAATAAAATAAAAAAAGAAGAAGGAAATTCTACAATAAAACCTGCTAAAAGCTCTTATCAAAAAGACTTTTTTGTCTGTTAGACTGAATACAATGGTGAAAAACAAATGAGTTCATCAAAAATTCAATATGTTCAAACACACCAAATTTTTCTTAGGAAAAAAAAGAAAAAAACAAATAATCATGACTGCCAACAACCAGCTGATCCAAAGGCAAACTCCCATCTTCTCCTCTTCCATCACCAAAGGGGTCTCCAGCCGTTGTTGAAATAGTACCACCATGGACGTCGCTGTCGCCGAAGACGACGCACTCTCAAGTCGCAAGCGACCTTGCGATGGCGCTCGACCACCACGGTGAGCTAATTGACGACAAGAGATAGAGAATCAATTGAAGCCCAACCTTTTCTCGCGATTGGCGACTGCGATCACAAGGCGACTATTGCGACGGCCTCACTGTCGTCGCCTGCTACCCCCTCTCCCTCATATAGCCATTGCACTTTGTCTAATTCCGACACTACAGTGGTCGCGAACCAAGCGAGAGGCAGATGTCGTCTCACCCCGATATACCCTCGTGCGTCCGCCGCTGTTGGAGGTCGCGACCCAAACGAACCCACCCCTTCGCAACGTTTCCATCGCGAGTAGCATCGAATAGGCCAGATCTCATCGAGGGAACTGCACCTCTCCGACAGCCACGCTTGGAAGTCATGACCGGCGACATACCCACCGCGTTCTCGTAGTTTCCCTCACGAGTAGAGACGTGAGGTATCGACAATGGCCGGCAAGGTAGCGGCGGCATTGGCAGCTAAGGAAGGAAAGGAATCCATAGCCATGTTTTTTTTTTATAATTTTCTAATATTTTTAGAGTTTTTTTTTTCAATTGTAATTTTGATTTTATTTGTATAAGGGAGATTTCATGGTTAGTAGGTGAAGTTCAAATTTTTAAACCGATATATTAAATCCAACGCTTAAAAAACGGGTCTTATCTTAGTCATGCACCAAACAAAACACTTATTTTTTTTTTTGTCATGTTTATCGTTCTAAACGGAAGGAATTTTATCTCCAAACACGGGAAGAAAAAAAAAAACAAGAAGAAAATTTTAAAATGTTCGACAAATCTAACAAATTTTAGTTCAAACTTATTTTGTTGAAATGTTTTTTCTAAAAAATTTAATTGGTATAATATCAACTCAATCTTTTTGATTCAAGCTCATTTTTTAACCGGCCTAAAAGTAATTGTTTCTGTGGATATTAGAATTAGTCAGCAAACAGACCTCCCCTCCCCAAAAAAATATATGGCGGCAGGGGAGGAACATTTCAGAAGCACAAAAAAACAGTGACATAACCAAAATAATCAGCCTTAGAGAACTATCGTATAAATCACAGAGAGAATACAACTCATAGTTCTCTAAATTCAATGAGTGAGATAAATGGTTTTCTTGGGCATGCGCTGACACAACACATGTATATACGGACGGAACAGAAAAATAAATTAAGAGGGCTAACGTATAATTTTGGACGACAATGGAGGGAATTATACAGGAGGGTGTTTGAGAAGGTGGTGAGAATAAATAGTTAGAATTATTTTTATTGTAGCATATGAGAGTTTTATATTGTAGTGATTTTTTTATTATTACTGTAGCATGTGAAGGCTTTATATTGTTTATAACTGAAAAAATGGTGTGTATCATTTTTGCCAAACATAAAGTATATTGAATGGAGGTACGTAATCTCACTCAATTGTTGAGGATAAAAATTTTTTCCAATTTTTTTAAAAGTTTAGAATTGCCACTATTTGTAAGCAAATTACAACCGTGTCTCTGCTAAATAATTAAAAAATGACGTTATGTCTATTTTACAAGAAAAATTATAATTTTGACACTACTTAACAATTGGAATATATAACTAGCAGTGTTCATGAATTGGATTGTAACGCCCCTAAGTGGGGGTTAATAGTTTTTATTAAATAAAATGAAGATTAGAAAATAAATATAAATCATCAAAGTAATTCGCTCGGGACTTAAATAAAGACTCTTAAATTAAAATAAAAACATAAACAAATAAATAAACCACAATTTAATGTAGCACCTTAAATTTTAATAATATACAACTGTCATCATCATCATTTCAACCCTCAACAAATCTTAATACAGTCACAGAAAGTAACAATGGATGCTTACATTATCATGAAAATCATTCTTTGCATTCAAAACAATCCAAACTTAATATAGCTATATAGCTTTTCCAACTATTTTTCTTGTAGCCACCTCACACTTAGTGAGTCCTGAAAATATGAACATAACAGGGAATGAGTGACAACATGCTCAGTAGGGAAAACCATTACTCACCTTAAGGTTTTATTCTTACCACATTAAACCTGTATGGTTAGTTAGTTTTCATCATATACCAGATTATGAGATTTATTATGATCATATTCCGTGGATACCATAGTT